>VZUI01087436.1:0-26547 GCA_013401135.1 Cettia cetti | reverse complement strand
CGCGCTGGCGCTGCTCGGTCTGGCGGCCGCCGCTGCCCCCGGGAGCGCCTGGCGGGGCTGCTCGGCCGGCCCGGGAGCGCCTGGCCCGCGGCCTTTGCCCGGCCGCTCGGGGCCCCGTCCGGGGCGAAGTGGGGGGGATCTCATGGGCTGCGAATACATGAAGTGGCGGCGTTTGGGGGCTGAGGGGCTTGGCACCCTGTGGGAAAGGGCGAGGGCGCACGTCCTGTCAGAGCTCATGGTGGGACGGCATTGCTTGGGCTTACCTACTGTTTACGCTGATGGGCTAGTTTAATAATACATAGTGTGAAATTTTCTTACCCACTTTTAAATACTTAAGAATCTCTAACAGCTCACAGAAAAATCAAGTGCTACTGTCTGGCTTCGATGCTGTCTCTAATAATATCCAAGGCTTGGCTGGTCAGTAAAATGGTTGGAGCACTGCTTTTTGGTCAGGAATTCACAGTTTAACTGCTGAGTTGCATATCTAATGAAAAATGGCATAGCTTGCTGCTTTATAGCTCTGTGGAAATACACTGCAGAGATTTTTTTATGCCATCTTGTAGTGTCGTTGTAAATAGCTGGTCCTTGTCAGGACAGGCACTGCAAGATGATTTTGTAGTAGTAACAATACGTGTGTTAATCTGTTGTCTCTGGCACTACATGTAGTTACAGAAAGCTTAGGCCCAGGATAGCAAATAAGGATGGAACAGAACTGGGGTCTCTTAAGCTCTGGTTCTATGTCTGAGAACTTCATTTTTGTGAAGTGAGTTATGTGAATTAGTACATTATGTAAAAGACTTGTTGCAAAGGTGAATGAAGTTGTAGTGTAGTCCCACAAGATTGTTTTACTTCAAGCTCTGTTCTTTGTATGCTGGGTTTCACAAGACAGTGGCATATATAAGTAAGGAATTGTCAAAGAATAAGTGATCATTCAGTGGACATAAACTTACTTTTTAAACTACTATTGCCTTGAAGAGGAGAATTAATTCTAATTCAGAACAGAATGCTTCAGGCATTCGCATTAGTGTGGCTGTAGCTATGATCAGTTTCTTGGAGAGGAAGGGGTGAGATGTGGTATTACTATAGAAGTTTTATGGCTCTGAGAGTAACATGTTTAAAAAAGAGTTGAAACTCTGTATGTTGTATATCAGTATTTGGTGTTTAGAAATAACTCAAGATTTGCCAGCAGTCACCAATTTTTGCTGCCTTTAGAGAGACAGGCATTCTACCTTGACTTTCTTCTGCAGCTTTCGATAGTACCTCTTTATGGATTTGAGTGCCTTGGATGACTTTACTCTGCCTGTGATTAATGTGAGTGAGCTGTCTTTTCTCACAGCTACTTCAAGTGCCTAGTTAGGGTATTTGCACTGAAAGCTGGAACATCAGTGTTGAAACTACAGTACCTTTACAAACATCCCACAATCACCTACAATTAGACAGAGGAGATGCCTCCTCATCTTCCCTTTTGATTTTGCTTCACTTCCTAATGCCATAATAGCATGGCTTTAAGGTTCAGTCATGCTGCCACTTAATATATCTATTTATCAAACACAGTGGTGAAGACAGGATTTTTTCCTTCCACACACAGCTGTTCCCAATATTGTTTTTCAGTGTAAAGTGATGAAAAAACCAAGAAACCAAACAAATAAACCAGGAAGAGGGCAGTAGAACCTCTCATTAGGCTATAGAGCCATGGTTGCTGTCTTAGAAATGCAGGAAGTGCTGGTTTTGTCTTTCAGTACCTGATGGAAAGCTGTTCTTGAATCATTAAGTTGTCTTTTTAAAAATACAAAGTGTCTTTATACATCTTGTAACATACCTGATTTGGAAGAGAGTTTGCGTGCTTGAAAACAGTTTTTTTTATCTCTATCCACTAGTCTTAATAAATTTCCATCTTCGTATAAACCTACTTCTGATCTTTGATGCTGCCATTCTACTTATGTAGAACTTCATACAAGAACAGCTTTTAAGAAATTCTGCCCTTACCACTGAAACTCTGCTAGGGTTTTGTCAGCTGTTCTAGTGACAACACAGAAGCACTGCTGAACCAGTATGGATTTTTGGTGCTGGCAAATGTAAACACTCAAGGCATGTTAGTCTTTTGTACTGGGAAATGAACTTCTTGTTTTGCTTTAGGATGGTGAAGCTTTTTCTGTGTCTCCTTATGTAAATTGGAGGGGAGCCTTTCAGTTTCAGACAGGATTATTTAGGCATGGTCTGGTTATTTATCTAGCTGTGTTTAATATGGACTAAATTCACTGATTCCAAGGTGTGTTTGTGTTTACATTCCAGAGTCACAAGTGAGCTGATGTGACAGTAAGAGATGAGTTCACTTGGAGAAAACAAATTCTAAAATAATTTTGGTGCCCCAAAGTGACTTTATTTTAGAATTGGCTCTGTCTGTAGAAATCCTGCTGAAGTGGTATTTTGTGTACAGTTAGACATGAAAGAGGAAGTGTTTCTCCAGGTGCCAGTGTGCTTATCATACAGTGATAAACTGTGAGAGTCTTACTTATTGCACCATACTTGGCTAACCAGTCCACCTGAGGGTGGGCTATGCTGGCTGTCAGTGAAGTCAGAGGTGCCAGCAGTTCTAATGAGGCCACTGTTGCAAGCTGTAAGCAAAGTAAAAATGTACATTAAAATTCTGAACTTTCCCTCCCTTCATTCTATTTCCGTTATGGGTCTCTAAAATGTTTAAGTTCCTCATTCTTCTGACTTGGTCTGAAGTGTTTAACATCTCATGGCTGTTGTCTTTTAGTCCTTTCTGTGCTTATATTCCATGTGAACACTTGTTGTGACTTTTTTACCAGTGGAAGGCAGTATGAGATGCACGTGTCAAACTCCAGCTAAATTTGGTGTCTGTTACAGAATTGTTGAGTTGACCACGAGTATTAAATTCAGTAGGATTCGTGTCTTGATTTATTTGCTTGTTTATATCTGTTGTAATGGAAGTTCATTTGACCCTAAGTCTCATAAATGTAACCAATTCCAGTAGTGGGAGAAGGAAATCTATCCCATTTTATAAATGGGAAGCTGAGGCTTGAGGTGTGATACACAGAAGGGTGCATCAGGCTGGCAGACAACTCTTACCAGATTTTCTGAATTTTAGTCCAATGTTTCACATTTGCCTTTATCTGTTAAGAAATGTTTTAGGATTCTTGATGTAGCACTGCAACTTTGTATTATGTCTCTGTCAGCCTGTGTTTTAATTGACTGCTGATACAGTTGTAGCTCCTTTTGGGATTGTTTATCAAGGAAAGCCTTAAGAAAAGAAAGACTGAATGCTGTGGCCTGCCATTTAGCAGTACACTGTTCAGTATTTTTTCCCAGGAGAAAGAGAAGATACATGGCTGTACTTCTTTCCAGTGTCTGAGAGAGATGGACAAGAGAAGGATGAACATCTTGTTTCACTTAACAAGTTTAGTATAATGGTATCTCATGAATTAAGTTTGCAGTGAACTGAGAAAAATTAGGGTTCTCTGTGCAGCTGTATTCACGTAACTACTTCCAAATAAAAAATGGTTTATCTTGAGAAATTTAACTAGCATAAAAAACTCCCAAGCACAAAAGAGCCCAACCCCAAAAGGCACCAAACAAAATTCAGAACATTTAGCAAACTTTTAACTTTTCAGATAGTGCTGTTTTTAGTGCAACAATACATGTTTCAAGTGCTGTTTCAGACAAAGAGGAAAATGCTTAACTTGTCCTTACCTTGAGACAATAATTGGTTCAAGATTGTGTTTTAAATTAATTTATGAAAAATAATATTAATTAAATATATATACTGCTTCATATCATAACTAGCAGTATAAAAACAAGGTACATTGAGGAAAGTTCTTGTTAAAGGTAAATGATTGCTAACACTGCTATGGCTGGCTGAAAGCATATTGTTGACAAAACTCTAGTTATGCATCTGACAGTTCATAGTGTACAGAACTTAACTGGCAAAACTGCAGTCAGTGCTCAGAAAAGAGGTGGGCAAAACAGTACTTAGAGTCTTAAATCATAGAGCCACTAAGGCTGGAAAATACCTCCAAGATCATCAAGTCCAGCCTTTGAAGGGCCTAGATCTAGCTCAGCTGAAATGAAATGCAGCTCTGTCACAAATATGTTAACTCACCATATGTCTCATTGTAACTCTGAAATCTCTGCCTGGAAAGTGGAGAGGTGCAAGTTATCTGATTGTCATGGGGAATAATGATAACTATTGATCTCTGCCAAATGGGCCCACTGGTGATACTGGAAGTGTAGTCACTCTTATATGGGAATCACCTGGGAAATGGATTAACTTTTGGTGATTAGTTCTTGTCAACAGTGGATTTCACAAGTACACTGACTCTGCAAGCCAGAGTTCCTATGGATTTTTTTTTTCAGTTGATTATATTGAGAACTCAATACAGTATACAATTCGATATATGAAAAAATGGAGATGAGTTGAAAACTGGGTTCATTTAAATGTACACATATAAATATATATATTGGTAACTGACACAGTTGAACATTGTTCTGGTTTTAGTTTCTCACTTAGTAATCTTCCTAGTTCCTTGACTTAAGGCAAAAATAATATTGAGTCTGCAAAGGTTTTTCATGGCTTCCTAAAACCACCTTCTCAGTAAATAGTTAGGAGTTTTTTAAATTTAGGGTCTGTCTGTACTGTGGAATGCAGCAGTTGAACAAGGGAACAAGCAGCTTGAACAAGGGAAAAGAGCTTTACTCTTGCTAATATTGAGTACTGTTCTACTCCTTCCCTCCTGCCCCCCAAGCTGATAAAATACTGAGTTCTGGTAAAGAGGAGCAAGCTTCTTAACAAGCTTCCTTTCAGAAAAGATGTACCTTTATAATTATTTCAGCAGGTCACATTCTCATCATGCCTCAAATCCCAGGCAGATAACTCTAGGTGCCTCTTCTAAAAATATTTTCTTTCACCAATTCAGTGTTAGTTTGCAGTAATTTCTACCTTTAAGATAGAGAACTTTCCATCTTCTTACTGTTCACTCTTTTTTCACTAACTTCCATTATTTCCTAATCATTCAAATTCTTGACTGATGCATTCTTCTGTCATCTAGATAATGTCAACATTGCTCATTCTGAAAGGTAAGAAAGTGCTTGAGCATAGTATGAAATGATGGTGCAGTCTTTTAAACTAAAGGCTGAATATGTTGGACTATGTCCTTGCTTCTTTGTGGAAACTGAATGCTTTCTAATTCTGTTAAATGAAGAGCCAATCCAACCTTGTATAAAGTTCTCTACATTTTGATACATTTCCTATGAAATGTATCTACATTTTCCCTGGAATGATATAAGATAACACAAATGTTGAGGTAGAGTTGATACCTGTCCTATAAAGCCTTTCTTCTGAGTTACAGCTCTGTAATTTGGTCGTTACTACTGACTTAAGCCTTCCATTTTGCAGTAAAAGGGCCTGTTTGTTAAATAGCCCCTGTATAATTTTTTTCAGTAGCAGAAAGTCCTGTTCTGGACAATATGTAAAGCAGTATTTCCAGTACTATATTACTATAGTGTTTAATAGTAGTTATGTTATCTAGCAAATGAGCACCAATAAAAATACATCTATGCTCCATGAAGCTCACAAATCCCATTATGTACCTTTTTAATAAAATCCTCAGGACAGTATTGGAGCAGCCTACCTAATGATCCACCTTCCTGACTCTTCCTAACTTAAAGCCTGGAATATAAAAAGTGATTTAAATGCCATAGCATATTTGAAATCAAGCTGTCCTTCCATGGAATACTCATGGCCTGAGGAAAATGTCACAGGGCTGCCTTCTCTTCTCACCAGGAGGTATGTTAAACTTGCTAGAGAAAATGTTGTTACAAGTGTAGATATATATAATGAAAAGCTATTTATGAAGCCTAATCTCTTATTCTTTACTCTGAAATGTTCACCTATAGAAGAGAGAAGGGATCCTTGAATTACAGCAGATTTTTATGAGTCTGTAGCTATTCGAGGTGGTATGTTGGAATGATGTGATATAATGAGTATAAATTCTCTAGATTTTCAGATTGTCACTGAAAAAATAGCTACAAACAGGAGTTGCTTCAGCCAAAGATGTATTTTTTCTTTTCTGTGTTTGCTATCATGATCCAGTCAGGGATGGAAATATCGATAGCTCTGTAGGTTGGCTGGTGCAGTAGTTCACACAGGATGAACACTTTCTTCAATGATGATTTTTCAGTGAGACTAGTTCTAAAATAAGAAATGTTTGTTCTCGTCATACATTTCCATCAAAATGGAAGGTAAATTTAAATAGCTAATTTTGGTGTTTCACTTAATGACTAAATCTATGATTTCTAAAATATCTATATGCAAGACATGCTCAAGCATGCCAGAGCTTCTCTCTGATGATTATTCTATTTTGTACTGCCAGTGCTCTGTGCCACTGGTAGTGTCTGAAACAGATCAGCTGCACAGGCACTGCAAATGGTTGCCTGTGTTTCCCCTTTAAGAGTGTCTTTAACTGTGACTTTACCTGTGATTTTGTGCTGTTTATTTAAAGGCCATATATATTAGATACTTGTCTTATTTGCATTAGTGAAATATCCTGATAGAAGGCAGGTAGCATCTTTGCTCCTGGTACCTGCTGTCTTTCCTTGTGTTAATACAGTTTCACATTCACAGTTTCAGCTCCTAGCTTAGTCTAGGCAACTAAGGTAATTGGCTTTAAATACTGTATAAGGATGTATAATCCTCTGCATCTAACTTTTTTTCTTTTGCAGGAAGGGTTTCTTACCATGGCCATAACACAGTTTCGACTCTTTAAAGTCTGTACTTGCCTGGCAGCAGTGCTTTCTTTCATTAAAAAGTTAATATGCAGGTAAACAAGTCTTATTGAATTTGGTTACCTTTTCTTTTTCAATTTTTCAATTACAGGTTCTTTCACTTCTGCCCTTCCCCTGGCACCCAGCCACCGTTTTTACCAGTTCTGATTTTACTAATTGCAAAGCAATCAACACAGATGAAAATTAAATTAATTCTTTATGTATTTGTTCAGAGTTCCAAAAGTCTGTGTAGTGTATTTTGTTGTATGGTAGCTGAATGAGGTTTTGTAAGCAGCTATGACAGGGTTTTAAAATGGCTTTTAAAACTATTCCTTGTCAAACTTGAAGAAAAGCTATCCTGCACTTTGTTGAAAAGTACATAGCAAGTGATACTTTGTGTTTTAAGAGATTTAGTTAATGGGAGCATCCACTCTGTCATCAGTCAGTAGGCTGTCATTACAAATGTAAGCAATTCTCATCCTGTTTGTCAAAAAACAGCTCCCTGAGACTTCAGATTCCTCTGCCTATTGAAGATTCTTTCAGAAGTTTGGAGGACTTTGATTAAAGTTCAAGGGAACAGCTTTTTTATTTTTAATGATGAAGAATGGTTTATTTTTTACACTCTTTTTAGTCGTATGTGGGGTTCTTTTGAGTTGTAGACTCATGAATGCTGCAGTGTAGTGCTGAGAAGCAGTCTAAAAACCCTCAAGAGTTAATGTGGAGTAGTAGAGCTCAGTAATACAGCAGTAGAGTACCTGAGGCAATTCTTGGCACTGTGGTGTCATATGAACTACTGTGCTTTGTGCCACTTTTGCAGCATGTTGTTTACATAAGCAAATACCAATCTAGAGAAATGTATTCTCTTTTTGTGTATGATGACAGCTACTTTCCCATTGAGGATTAAAGCATGTGCAGGATATGTGGTAGGCACAAAATAATTGTTTATTTCCTTTTCACCTTTACTTTTTCCAAGAATAAGAGGAAGCTCTTGACTTGTTGGTAAATTCACTACAGATCTAGTGCAGCATAAAAAGGATACATTTTAATGCTGCATATAATTATATAGATGTCAACCTTAGTTCTGTGATATGAATTCCAAATTAAATTAAGAATACTTGCTGTTCAAGGTCTGAAAGAAATCAAAACACTGAGTTGATCATAACTTCTATATTATGTGGGCCCTTCATTTCTCTAAGTGGAAAGATATTTTTTATAAGCAGATAATTGTTTTCTAAGGGTAGTGATAGTATTTTCATCCTTTTTACCAACTTCTGAATGAACTATAATCTTGAAATGAGCAGATGAGAAACTACTTCAGAGTACAAAAAGTAGAAAACCCTTCCTTTGCTGAATAACAATTAGTTGAAGAAATGAAAATTTAAAGTCTTTTACATATGCAAGTCACTGGATCACAGTAATTCAGACCACTAACTACAAATGTTTCTTCTGCCCACTTGCAGCTGGAAAGTGTCGTTTGATAAATTTTGTTTTCCTGTAATGCACCCCTCCATATTAACTATGCCTAATAACCAGCAAGTGTGATTTAATTAGGCGTGCATTTTAATTCAATGGATATGAGCTAGTACTTAGATTATGTAGTTTACATTAGGTTTTCATTTGAACAAGTGCCTGTAGAGATTGTGCAGCTTACTAGGCAGCATAGAGCTTACATGTAGTACTAATCCTTTCTTTAGTTAAATCTTTTCTTGATAAACAGCAGACTGCCTGTATCCAGTTTTTACAAAATAAAACGTGTAAGTATAAAGAGATGAAACTTCCTTCAATTAAAATCTGTAGTTACTACCAGCTGAGAAATCTCAGTGCTGCTTATTAATAAGGAGAAACAAATCCAGATATTCTTGAGGCACCTGGCCTTCAGAGCAGTGATCAGTATCTGATGATGGCTGTGGAGCAGCTGTTCCTGTAAGCATCTTGTTCCCTTCCTAGAGGAAGGGGGGATCTGTAGCCTTCCTCGGTGCTGCTCTATGTGCAGAAGACATTATCTCCAATGTTGTGTGACAAAAGCTCTTTCCTTCAACCTTCTTACTATAACCATTTTGACTTGATTAATGTTTGTTACAAGCCACTTGCTAGTCTTCTGGATCATATAGAGAAAGTCAGTGCAGAAGTGATGGCTTACAATAGTATTAAATATAATTAGTATTAAGAATATGTATGTTGTAGAGGTCTGAAGGAGGATGTTTCCAAGCTTGGGTTTCCTTCAGAGATGTCAATTAAATATCAGTAGTAAGAAAAAAACATTAAATTTTCCAATCTACAGAGGGTCATTTGCATGACTGCTTTGCTGTAGGATCTTACTTTCTTACGGTAAAACATAAGTGTGAGCCTGAATTGCATTCTGTTGTGTTGTAAGGTGTTAAAACAGTGAATGTCAGCTAAGAATATTTCAATTATTATTCTGATCTTTGAACGTTGTCATGAAGTAAATATCTAGGTGGTTTATTTGCAATGCATTAGTGTTGTTTTCAATTAAAATTATATTATATAGTTGCTGAAATGCATTGAAACAGTATTCTTTAAGTAGAAGCATGAATTGAATTAAAGCTGTTGACTTGCATAATCTTGTGCTATCTCTGTTTAGACTTTGAAGAGCTTTAGAGGGGCTTTCAAATCAAGCAGCTCAGAAAGGTATTTGTTAGATATAGCTTAAAATTTAAGACAAATAGAAAAATTTCTCATTTTACAGTAGAAATGGTTCTTTAACAAACGTAGATCGCTAGTGCTTGCTTCATAAGCACTGACAGTCTAAAAATTGTGACTGAATTGTGCAGATCAATTAGTCCATGTTCATATTTCTCAGAAGTATTTCTCCTCTATTTCACTACAATTAGAAAAATAAATTGCACTTCAATATTCATGTGAATGAAACTTTCAATTCGTGATGAAATTCCTTTGCTTAGCAGACTTTTACTGACAGTATTTAATACAAAGGTAATTGAAGCACTAAATGTTTTAGCCATGACTATTTTCAGTAGTGCTGTTCTCAGACTTCCTTTTTTGTTTTTTTTTTTAAACTTAGTGCTCATGTTTTCAGAGCTTGGAGGAATCCTACATTTTTTTTTCAGGTCTGGAAGAGGGCGAAAGTTAAGTGGAGACCAAATAACTTTGCCAACCACAGTGGATTATTCATCTGTTCCTAAGCAGGTAATTGTTAAAGTGGTAGGTGACTTAATCCCTTAACAGGGTGATTATACAAGTCCTACAAAATTGGATTGGTATATATCCAAGAAAGATATACTACTTATACTACTATTATATATGCAATATAGTATTAAGTATATATCTTAGCAAGATATATAAAAAAAATTAACTTGTAGATAACTGCAGTTAATATTAAGTTGTACCATATTCTTATATTCAGCCTGAAGTAGAAGACTGGTCTTCCTGGGATGAAGATGCACCTACAAGTGTGAAGATTGAAGGTGGCAATGGTAATGTGGCTGCTCAGCAAAATTCTTCGGAACAAATGGAACCTGATTACTTCAAAGATATGACACCAACTATAAGGAAAACTCAAAAAGTAAGTGTTGTGCTTTCAACTATATGTATGGAGGGTTTTCCTTGCTTTAAAATAAAAGCAAGTAAATTGGCAACTTACAGAAGGTGCTGCTGGTAAATGAGAATAGATGCTGGTGCGTAGTTTATCATGTTCAATGTTTAGATCTTTGAGATCTTAACAAACGTGATGCTATCACATGTTTACATCTTTAGTCTTCATGTTATTGGAAAATTAGGAATAGTTTCATACTCTAAAAGTTCTGGGAAGTTTAATATGAGAACCCTCTAGTCACTTGTACTCATATCCTTAGCTGAACAAAGACATTCAATGTCTTTCTCTACTGAAGTCTGAGGGAGGAGTCCTGCTGTTTCAGAAAACAATGGTTATTTGTTTCACCAAGTTATATTGACGAGGCTGGAATTAGGGAATTGATATTTCAAAATAGCTTGTTCTTCAAATATCAATTTTTACTATGGAGACAAGATGGGAGGGCATCTCTACAGAAGCATCAAGGTTGTAAATAAATGCTGATTTAAATATGGTGATTTCAGGTTTTTGTTTCAATGTGCAAATCTTTCAGCTGGGTACTTACAGGTCTTTGAGACAATTGGAAAAACTTCACAAGTACTGGGGTAGGTTACCAGAGAAGTTGTGCAGCCTTCATCCCTGGAAGTTTTTAAGCCCCAGGTGGATAAGCTCTAAGTACTTTGATCAGCCTTAGAGTGACAGTGGTTTGAGGAGGAGGTTGGATTACAAATGTCCTGTTCCCCTTCCAATCTGAATCTTCCTGTGGTCCTATGAACTGGAGGTGATGCTGGTGTCAGCTTTCTGTATATTCAGGATCTGCAGTATCCTGTGGACTAAGTTCTTCTAAGGATTTTCATCTCCCAAAATCTGAGGAGTAGAAGAGGACTAGGGAGCAGCAGATTTCTCCTTTATATCTGCTGACAGTTTTTGCCTAATAGAATGAGCTTCAGAACAAAACTGAGGAAGAGTCCATGCTGTTTTGAGTACTGTACACTGGGTTTAGTTTAAATGCATCTCTGAGGATGACTGCAGGCAGTGCAAAGAACATCCCTGTTAACTTGGCCAAGTTAAAATCGTTCAGTATGAATTTGTGTTTATTTCCACTGAATGTCTCAATATAAACCCTGAGATTTGAGGTACAGTCTACTCATGTTGTCACTCATCTCTACTCAACTATTTGGAAATAGAACCTCAGTCAAACAGTCTGTCATTGCTCAGTAAGATTGTCTAGTCCTGTTTCCTTTCCTGTACTGGTACTAGCATACAGGCAGTGGAACTGTGGATCTGCCTCGTTGGGAAGCAGCAGAGGCTGAAAGTAGTAAACAAAATTTGTGACTTGAGGTCAATACAAGTGAGAGGGATAAGTGATCTTGGCAACTGTTTTGGGAAAATTACTGTTTTTAGCCAAAGCAGTACAGAGCTTTACCAATTGATGCTGACAGAGGATTTGCAGCTATTGAAACTTCACAGATACGCTATTGGAGTAGTTGAAAGAGCTGCTCACAGGGCAGTACAACTGTGCAGACAGCACTATCCTCAAAAGTAGTATCTTAAAGTGCCCTGTCACAGAAGTAGGATTTCTCCAAGAAATATATCACATAATGGATAGCTTTTATGAGTGCTGGGAGATATGGCTATTTGATCTGTGATTCCTTGTGCCTGTTCTCTGTCTTGATACCGTCACAGGTTTCTATGTGACTAAAGAAAAAGCTAGTTGGGAGGAGGAGGAGGTCTTGTCTTTTGCATTTAATGTCTTTCACTTACAAGTTCATTTGGCTGTGCAGCTTTCAGAACCTGACCAGGTTTAAGGCACAGTGAGGTGTTGTGTAGCTGAACCTTCATGGGCACAGAGTTATATGATCACCAAAGAATCTGTGCAGTGCTTTGATCTACCACTTTCTTGTTCCTTTTTTTTTTTTTTTTGAATATTTTCAGATAGTTATTAAAAAACGAGAGCCTTTAAATTTTGGGATTCCAGAGGGAAACACAGGATTCTCTAGCAGATTAGCAGCTACACAAGATATTCCTTTTATTCACCAATCTGTAAGTATGCTCTAAGTATTGATCTTGTATTTTTCACTTAAATAATGTTCTGTAGGGGAAGGAAGGAATAGTCTGCCTAAGGTTTGCATGTGGGGAGTAAGTGGAATAGTTGGGGAATAATGTAAATTGTTTTAAAATTGAGTGAAGAATGAAGTAGTCCAGTATGTTCTGCTGAGAAACTTGGCAGATCAGTGATAAAATGGTAAGAAGTTTCCATATATTTACATGCTTGCAAATCTGCTAAAGCAGTGAGCTATAATTTTGGATATTACACAGTAAGTTACTAACAAAAGAGTAGAAGGCTTTTTTGAAAGCCTCTGAGTTACCTTTGCTTTATTATCTTGGACCCATTTTTAACCTTCTGCTTTTCCCTTCCTTTCTGTAGGGATTGTAATATATTTTTACTCTTTAGCCTTTGAAAACATTGTCCAGATGCCTAACAGCCTGGCCAGTTAGCAGGAGATGCTCTCCCTCCCCTGCCCTTTGCCTTTTTTAACAGTGCCTCTCCTTTGGTTAACATTGTGCACAAAAGGTTACAGGCAGGAAGCAGTACAGAATGGTCATAACACCTCCTTGCACTGTCCTTTATGAAAATAGTTCAGGAAAGGACTTCCAGTGAGTAAAAGTGTCACTCAACTGATGCTGGACATAAATACATGTGGGTGTTGGTCCATGCAACCTCCAGAAATCTTTTACACTATCTACTCATATAATCTTTTCAATTTATCTTCCTCTTGCTAAAAATGCCCTCCACTACTTCCTTCCTGCCTTTGTCCAAAAAGCCCTTTGACAACTGAAAAAACTCAGTATTAGAGCAAGGGAAAAAAGCATGGACAATAAGGTGAGAAACACTGCCACACCTCAAGTATTTCTGTAAGTCTGAAGCATTCAGGTTAAAAACAAAGAGGTTAAAAATAAACGTTAAGGAAACTTTGCTGTCATCCAGGAGCCACTCTAGCAGTCACACACCAGTGTTTTATCTAATTTTTGCATGTGCTTATAACTTCTCTTTTGTTTCAGCCTGAACTGGGAGACCTGGATACTTGGCAAGAAAATACAAATGCCTGGGAAGAAGAGGAAGATGCTGCTTGGCAGGCAGAAGAAGTTCTTAGGTAACTGAAATAAACATAACACTATGTAAAGGTTTTACGTGTAAAAGAATCACATTTGTTTATTTGACACCTTTCTGGTAGGTGCCAAGAGCTGTTAAGCGCCTCTTAAACTATTTTTGTGCATCTAACCTCTGTGTAACTGGTACTCACCAGAAGACATTTCGGATCTAATTGATTTAGTAGACAAGGTAGCAGGGAAAAGCTGAAAATCACTGGAACAACACATCAACACATGTGCAGGCACTAAAAAATCCCAACAATGCCCCACCAATCCCAACAATTTATTGTGTTCAGATCACATTACTTGATTAAGTAAAATACCACTTGATGTCCTTATAAAAAGTATCGCAACCATGTGCTTAAGGTAAAAATAGTTCAGGATAGAAGGTGAAGTGGTAAGTAAATGCTTGGAATCCTGTATGAGCTAGGCTTTTCTAACTTAAACTAGCTGAGAAGGCTGAATGTAAAGTCAAAGTCTTGCACAAAGTTATTGTGAATACTCCAGCTGTTCAGTTTGTGTTCTTTTTTTTCTTTCCTTTAAGGATTATGGAGGGTAAAGAGATGCAAATTAAATTTAAGTTAATCATATACAATGATTTGAACTCGTAGTGACTTACAGTTGTATCTAACTTTATTGCTTGCTACATCATCAGGTAACCAGCCTCAGATAGCTTTAGCTTCCTAGGCTGTTGTAATTCTACTCACTAAATCACAGGTACATGGCTTCCATGGTCCACTAGTGATAACATGAAATAAAGACGTGATATATTCAAAAATCATTCTAAGGAAAATAGGTACTGTAGGAAAAAAAAAGAAAAGAGTATTCTGATCAAGTATTTATTTTAAAGTTTTGAAAAACTTACTTTTTTTATCTTTGGAATAAGGCAAGAGGGAAGTTACCAGCTTATTTTCAATGTTCTAATCGTAATTAGAATTGATTCAACTTACTATCTCTGTCAGTCTTGCTCTGCAGCAGCTTAACATGTGAGAATAGGATACTAATGCAAATATTTTTGTAAACTTTATCTGGAATCTGTGTGTACATTCTGGTCAATACCTTGCTTTTTTGAAAAAAATTCTTTACTGTTTCAGGTCTTGTATGGAAGTACAAGCTTTTGGGCTTGTTTTGTTCCATGGATAGTACTTTTTTCTATAAAGGATATCAGTAGACTCAGTAAGATCTTCAATAACTAGGGTGCAAGCTGCTGAGACTTAAACAAAAGACAATGAGAATACTTTTTTTTTCAGCTGAGAAATGAAACAGCTACTTTTGCTAGCTACAGAGGCTGCATTTTATTTAACCCTTGCCACATTCCATTACAGATGGTGTTAAGACTACCAAAAGTAGTACTCAAACTTTCTGACACAGGGCTTTGTTGTATAGGAATTAAAATTAGCAGGTGTATGTATATGCTAGTTATTCTTGGAGTTTAAAATTTGTGCTGTGAATATTTCCAGGATGGTCAAAGTTATATTGTTTGCCAACTGTCAGGTTTGCGCCCTAAAATGCTAAGGAAGAGAGATCTCTTATGTGGTAATAGCAGTGGGGTTTCCCAAAAGCTTTAATTTTTCCAAGTGTCATGTTACTTGGTTGAACCTATCCTAAAGATTTCAATCTATCATCTTTACTGTTGAAAGGGTTCAACTGAAATGATTACTTTTTATAGGATTTCTTTTTGGCCTCTACTAAAAAGTATCAAACTGCAATTGTTACAGAAGGGATGTGTGTCTAAACATTTCCAGTAAAAAGAACATGATCAGAACTCCAGCTGCCTATGGCTTACCACTTGCCTAGCTATGGCTGGCTATCTCAAAACTGCTGGTCATTATATAAGCTGTACTGGGTGAAGTAAAACCTTTGTTTTATTCATGGCACAGAAATAATGTTTATCTGTAAATTAGTAAAGGCCTGGCTGATTTTAGCAAGATTGATAGAAAATCCCTTCTGAGTTCAGTTTCTCTTGCAGTAGACATCACTGGTGCCTTTAACATCTGACATTTAACATGAAACTTAAGTTTAGTTCTGGACAGGCCTGGCTCTGTTTTCAACAGAGTGTAGTAAGGAAGTGCTGTGGAGTCCCTTCTTAATGCTAGAAATCTGCATCTTGGTCTGCAAAACGATCTGAAGATCCCGTGGCTACTCTGGTGACTTAATGCATAAGTGTAACACATGAAAGAAGCTTGTATTGTATTTCAGACTGCCAAACAGAGGACAGAGTCCCCCTGACGTTCCAGAGTGTTAATGCTGACTATATTCCAGTGGTGTTTTTTGAGAATTAAATGAGTGCAGAAAAAGTAAGGGTCTTCCTTAGCCTGCTGTGTCTGGTACCTGTTGGTGCTCAGTAAGACCAGAATAATTTTTGTGTAGTAATGGAGTGGTGATCAGTCATGCAGAAATGGGCTGTGTCCTGCTAGTTAGCAGTGGGTCGTGCTGTGGCCTTTCTGGTGAATTTATGTATAAGCGTAACAGTTGAAATGAGCACATACAATAAATCAAATGCTCCCTGGAATTAAGCCATGCAGATAGACAGTGCTGAAGAGTAGGCTATCAGAGCCTGCAAAGTTCCTGTAGTCTCTTTTTCCCCATTTTCCAGTGGGTTCTGGGCTGAGATGCACTGAAATTTTCTAGTCAGTGATGAATTGGTGTAGCAGATGATAAACTGCATTTTCAGTTAACTTGAGTTAGTTGGAACTTGGTTTCTTCTGCAAATTTTAGGTACCTATCTGCAACTTCAGACTTTCTATTACCAATGAAGTGTTTTATCCCAGTGGAAGCAGTGAAGCTCACACATTTTTACTTGATAGCAGCTATTTGTTAGTATTTTTGTTGGCCTGTTGCTGTGTCTGAGGCGAGGTGAAGGTCTCTCTCTGGGTGGAACTGAATTCCCAGCCTGTAGAGGGCGTGGAACTGCTGCTGTGCACAGGAGCTCCATGTCCTGCGGGTCATCCCGGGGAAAGAAAGAGGAGCTGCTGCCATCCCTCCCTTCAGAATTGCACATGAACAGCAGCATTAACACCATGTGGCTTTGAACTTTACTGTCTCCATACATTGGCTGGTGTGCATAGCACTTCCTCCCTTCTGCATCAGTTCAGATATGTGGGAAATACAAAAATCGGCCACTGTAATGTGGCAAATATTATTGCTCTGCATACTGCTAAACTGACAGCTCTGTCAGCTATCAGCTAGAATGTACAACAATGGGTGACAATCTCAAAAAAAAACCATCAAACCAGCAAAAGTTCAAAACTTTTGAGCTGCTGCTGAAAGCATTAGATAGATTTTTAGTTTTTGCTCTAGGGCCTTACAGCTGTCCTATACTCTCGCTGATTCACTTACTCTGAATCTTTGAGAATCTAGCAGCTTTTAAATTGCAGACTAATTCAACAAGTATTAGTGCCTAAAACTAGATTGGGTTGGGTTGGATATTACGAAAATGTTCTTCAGCTAGAGAGTGATCACTGAAAGAGTTTCACCAGGGAAATGGTCACAGCACCAAGCTTCCAGAACTATTTGAACAACGTTGTCAGGCATATGGAGTGATTTATGGTGTGGTCCTATGCAGGCCAGGAGCTGGACTTTGATGGTCCTTGTGGGTTCCAGCTCAGAATATTGTAGAATTCTAGGTTAATCTGAGAAAATGACTTCAGCACAGTAAAAGAATGACTGTTCTGAGCCTAATGACAATAGACTGAAGCTCTGTTTTTATTAGTATTGATAGTAACTTAAGGTATGACCATGTTGAAAATTGAGTGTGTGTTATTTAGCAATTCATGTTTTCTTTAATTACAGACAACAGAAGATAGCAGAAAGGGAAAAAAGAGCAGCAGAACAACAGCGAAAGAAAATGGAGAAAGAGGCACAAAGGCTAATGAAAAAGGAACAAAACAAAATTGGTGTAAAACTCTCGTAACAGAAACCACGCAGCAATGGCAGTGCCAGTGAAGAAAGAATTTCAGCTCCACAACATACATATTGGTATTGATTTAACTATTTATAGGACTTCACACACTGCTTGGTTTCAATGCATTCTTCAGGTCGTCTTGGAAGCCAGGATTTTTCCAAAATATCTTGAACTACTAGTACGTAGTTCTTAAAGGAGAAAAGCCCCACAGAAAATCATGCCTTGATGGAATGTTTCTTGCAATAGTTCTTTTCCAGCACCCTTCTTTGCAGCAAAAGTGATTGACAAGGATGTTGATTGAAAAACGCTCTTAATGAACAGTTCAAGCCTAGAGAAAAGAATGTAAATATTGAGTGGTGGGAAATCTACCTGTCTTGTCTGTGCTTACCTGAAACATGTAATTAAACAGTTTTAAAGAACCCTTTGCTTCCTGCCTGATAAAAAAGTCTGCTTTTGCTCTTCTATCAAAGTATTTGTAAATACTTGAAAGTTTTCCATGGGAGATCATATTGACCTGTGTAGAAGAAAATAACTTATTATGGATGACCTGCAGTTCACAATGTGCTCCTGGTGGGTTATGCAGTTGAACACTGAAAGTGGGCTTCTTGTTGTCACTTGCAGCTTCCTGTGCTCCCATTTACATGTGGTACTGCAATGACTACCAATAGTGGCATCACTACACAGGAGTGGTGCACCTTCCCTACAAAGGCTTCCATGAATGTAAGGGAGCATTTTAATCACTTACTTGTATTGGTAAATTTGTATTTCTAGCAGAAATTCTTATACTTCTTACAGATAGGAATCCTCACACCTTATAGTCGTTGCAAAGTTAGTGTAATTGAGAAAAAAAATTGTGTCTACCTGCTAATAAAGCTGGTGTAAAAATTCTCAGTTCAGTTACAAGCACTTTTCAAACTCCATTTTTTTGCACACTTACTGTATCTGTTTACTCTGTCATTCCCCTGGTGAAATGTGAATGGTAAATGTGCAGTAGAAGGCAACAGTGCTTTAATGAAGAAGTTCAGTGTCTGCTGGAAAGAGGTGAATGGGAGGAGGGGGAAGTCTGTGTGCTTCCTGTGTCCAGCCCAGTGCCTCTGTGGATGTTTTTCCAGGTTCTGTTGCGTGGGTGCTATTATTTATCCCTGGTTGATGTGTTGTGTGGATTTCTCACCTTATGACAGATGAGTGACGTCAGCACATTTTGCACATGAGGCTTGTTTCCTGTTCATCCAGGGGACAGCACAGGAAGTGTCAGTTGTAAGAGAATGGGAAGGGGAAGAGGGGGCATGTGACTAGATCTTTCCTGCCTACAAAAATAGAATTTGTAATTAAGTTCTAGTAGGTTCTGGCACAGGTTTTGCTTAGAGTATAAGTAATTGAGAAAACAAGACAGTAAGAATTAATTTTAATGGCTTTACATTAAAAGCCATTAAAATTAATGGCTCAGAAAAGTTTTAAAAAATGTTAGGTATACTTGTCATATAGGTTCAAATCTTGCACGAGTCAACTGATGTGACAGCAATTTTCAGATGTTCAGTTTCAAATTATATTTTGAAGCCAACACTGCCATGCATGTTTTCTGCACAAGTGTTCTGGTTGGAATAGAACAGAATACTTCAAGTGCAGACTTCAGTGCAGCAGTCAGGCAAGCAAATCTGCTCCTAGTACACACCTCCCAAGTATCTGACAAGGGATGGGAGATGAGAAAGTTTATGAATAAGCCTTAATAACAATCTCTGTCCTTTTAACAGCACTCAAGAAGCAAGGAGGTACCAATCACAATTCTTTCACTATTGCTAACACAGGACAAGGAAACTGGCTATCTACTTCCTGTTTAAAGTCAAATCTGTTGGAAGCTATATCTTATTTTTTAGAAAATTAGTGATTACTGTTGCTATTTTTGAGACAATATAAAATATATATAAATCAATACTAGTTATTAAAATAACAACAGGTGGCCAGTTACTAAGTTGCAAACAAAGCCCCTGAATACACAATGAAAGCGCATTTGATCTTTATGCCTTCAGCTGTTTTAAAAATCCTTGAGTTATGCCACCTTTTGCTTGGGAGTCCTCCTGCATTGCTTTTCCCTCCTGCTGTGTACTGCCTTGCTGTTCTTCCTTCCATCTACCTGTGCCAAACTTGAGCACAGCTGCTCTGGAGATTACTCCCATCTCTGTGTTTCTTCCATCACCTGTGTTGACATGGTGCCAGTAGGGAGGACACTGCTCTTGGAGGAAATCTCTTGAATGGTAGTAACCATTGCATTGTTATTGGTTTCGTCTTTTTCCTGTGCTCTCTCTTCTTTCTGCCTTCCTATATCTTGATTTTTATCCTTGATAAATATGAAAACAATTTTGCTAAACTTACTGAGGCTGCTGCTCTGACACTTATCTTTTCCATTAGTGTGAGTTTCTTGAGGATTCTGTACACCCTTGTGTACATTTCTTGTCTTTCCTTTCTGCTGCCATATGCTCCTTGTTTTCTCTTCAATATTTTGGTTGTTGGCCATGTGCTTTTTTTTTTTCTTTCTTGGCTGAAAGCTGGACTTGATTGCTGTCATTGATATTCTTGACTGTGGAGGATTGACCTGCCAGGATGACTGAAAAACCACCCTTTCCTCAACTGTGCTGTAGTTGTTCGTGCTTGCCAGGTGCTGTGTTTATTTGTCTGAAGGAATTTGGAGCAAAATGCTCACTTCTTATATAAGGCATATGTAAAACAGTGTTAAATATGTTTCTGCTGTTTGGGATTAAGAGAGAGTTGATTTGCAGGGAAAGGAAGAAGAAATGTGTAATTATAAGTTAGGAACAGCCTTGTGAAAAGGACATAAGCAAGGGTGAAAAGAGGCAACAGGCAGAAATTGATTCACAGGAAGTTCCACCTCAACATGAGAAAAAACTTTTTTACTGTGCAGTTGAATGTGCACTGGAACAGATTGCCCAGAGAGGTTTTAGTCTCCCTCCGTAAAGATACTCAAGAATTGTCTGGGCTCAGTCCTATGCCATGTGCTCTGGGATGACCCTGCTTGATCAGGGAGGTTGGACCAGATGTCCCACTGTGGTCCCTTCCAACCTGATGCATTCTGTGAATAGGATAGAGATAAATCTCTGGTGGGAAGGGGGTCAAATGCTGAGCCTCAACATTTTCAGCAGCAGGGCATGTGGATACCTCTTAAGCTGAATATGAAAGAAAGGCTTTTTTTTGTTCCTGGGTTAGAAAGAAAGTGTATAATGGGATTATGAACTTGCATCCCTTCAGCCCAGGAAGGAGCTGACTTGGTTCCTATGCCGTAAGTCTGAATTCAAACATCCACAATTTTACCCATACATAGCATATGAGCTGTATGTCCTCCTCACCTGCATGTTTTGAGATAAGACTTTTCCAGTGGGGTGCGAGTGTGGGTATGAGAATTTTCTAAACTCATAAAAAAAGGATGGGAGTTTTTATTGAACTGTTTGGAGGCTGATGGTCCTCCCCTAGCTGTGTGTAGCACCAGTGAGATTCAAGTGAGACATGACTGAGACTTAGGTGTAATATTAGAGGGAAAAAAGCTAAGTTGGTATGTTTGGAGCAACAATTGGCATATCCTCTATGGATTGTGGAACAAAGACCAAAGTCTGGGACTGGTGCATTATAGTAATTCAGGCGTGTTCTAACAAAGGGCACCTTCAGCTCTCTATGTCCTTGCAGTATGGAAGAGGAAAGGTGGAGGCTTAGAAGGCAAACTGAATTTAGATAGAGATTAGAGGCTTTTATCAGGAATGTGATCGGAATGCTGTCAACTCTTGCTGAGCATAGTTGTTAAATGCATTATGAGAGTTGAACTGACTGAAGAATCTTAAGGGCAGAAAGAAACTTTGATATTGTTCTGATTGAGATCAGCCTATTGGCATCTTAAACACAAGTGTTGGTTTTTGCTGCTTTGTTGCCTCTCGCTGAAAACCCCCCCCCCCACATGCATCTAGAGTGCATCTAGAACTGAAGATCACTTTTTCCTCTAAATTACAGTGCATTTCACTGTCCCTCAAAGCAAAGATCACTTAAACAATAATGGCTGTGAAAGAAAAATGTAACATTGTAATGAAGTTGGTAACATCAGGTATAAAATACTGCTCTCTTGGACCTACACAGATATATTTTGATGTAGGAATACAATTTTCTGTAATGTGTTTCAGTCCCAAGAGGACATATTCAGGAATTATGAAATTCCACTGTTGTGTAAAATTTCTATTTAATAATACTTCCAACTGGTAATTTTTGGCCCTAGTGTCCCTATAATTTAAAAGCTTTTGAAAGTGACGTTTGAGCAATACACATTGCAGCAGTGTCACAAGGCAAGCCAGATAGCTGCAGGCACCCAAGAAGGCAGGAGAACATGGAATACAAAGTTATGGCAACGCAAGCAAGATGCTCTCATGTCCATCTCTGTTAGGTGGGGTTTATATTACTTCAAATTATCTCTTAGAGTTCTCTTCTTTAATGTAATGCTTAATGAAATCTCTAGAATCTCTACTGCAAACACAAAATAATTCACCACCCAGGCGTCACAGGGACATGAAAGGTGTGCAAGTCACCTCTGTAAGCATTGGTATCACCCTCTTGAGTGTTGCTCCCTACTCATGGCCAATTATACTCCTTTGTGGATTACTCATAACTTCCTTCCCAAAAGTTGCAGAGCAACACATGGCACTGTCAGGCTTCTCTGGATACCATCTTCTCTGGGTCACACAAGTGGGAAATACACTTGTTTTGCTGAAGGGGAAAACAGGAGGCCAGTGAGGTTTAAATGGCCAGAGGTGGTGCTGAAAGCTTGGGTGGAGCCAGACAAACCCCACTGTTTTGCTGTTCTCTGATCTATCCACAGGTCGTAGGTTTTGGACATGGAGAATTCATGTTTTGATGGTCACAGTGTGTATGCACACTGAGACAATGACTGTCAGATAGATTAAATACCAGAAAGATTGATATTGTTCTGGGATTGCAGTGCTGGGGAGTTACAGGTTTCCAGATTGCATTGGGTTAAAGTTTAGGTCCCTTGCATTTGTGAATGCAGTGTGAGGCAGCAAAGCAGGTTGTGTGTGCAGCTGCAGCCCAGCTGGAGCCTGTAATCAACCTGGTGGGTGCTTACACTTGGAACTGTACTCAGGTTTTCTCAGTCTAATTCTGTTCTCCTGGAACAGTACCTGACACAGTGCCTCCCCTAGCTTGGCCTATACCTGACAGCTCAGGTATATATATTTTTTATACTTTTCTACAGTAAAACACTCACACGTTTGACATTTCTATCATGCTTTACTGAACTTGTGATTATAAAGATAATTTACAATAAAGCAATTAAATAAACAATAAGTTAAAACACAATACATTTATACATAGTATTTCAAAGGGCTCAAAAGACTATTGATTCCAATACATAAAGACTTTAAAACAACATTAAGAGTCAGTGTATCCACGCCTATACTTACCATTGTAACAAGTGTTAAGATTCCCAACAATGTACATTTTTGGTTACAGTCCCTGTATACGCACAAGACCAGTGAAATGCTCAAGCAATTGCACAATTGAGAAGAGCACTACATGAGACAGGCACAAACAATGTGCTGGAAGCTGCCTGGGGAATTCGGGTTTTACCTTTAAATTGAATTGACACTTGAGACAACAAATGGAAAGCGCTAGCATGCTTTCTGGAGCACAGGTGTGATACCCTAAGGGAAGGTTAGTGCTGTCTAGAGAAATACTCCAACTCTCTCTGGCCATTTGTTCTCTCGTGCATCTCACGCTACCCTTGAGCCAGTGTAAAGTGCTTGTACATTTGCTCAGTGAACATCCAGGGAGAGTGACTGAACTTAATCCTTGCTCAGCCATGGAAAATGAAAGAGCACTGGGCTCGAATTCCTGATTTCCCTGGTTATGTTCACTGTGCAGATGCTCTGGCACCAGAAAGTCACCAGCAAAGGGGAGGGACATGGTACCTGTGAGCAGGAGGACTATTTCTGAAAGCAGCAGTACTGTTAAAAGCATGTTGTGGAAGTATGAGGTTCAGCTTATTTTTTTTATTATTATTATTTTGAAACAAGGAACATGGTTTTGAACTGATTTATAGTGCAAATCAAAAAGTCAAAAGCAAGTTATGGACTCTGCCAGAATACACAGTAACCTTTTAAGATTTATCTCATCCCTCTTTCTCTCTGCCTCAGCCAGCTGGTGACCAGGGACAGAGTAGACTTTAGGTTTTGATACTGAAGGGTGTTCGGCGTAAAGAGTGCAGGGCCACCAGGCAGCAACCACGAAGCAATGCTCCAATATTGTAAATAGGATCTGTTCCTCCTCTCTGAGTACTCAAAGCCCACACAATAGTTGGTACAACAGGGGCTGCTACAGCCAGAAGATCCCCGAGGAGACTGCTGCTCCAGTATCTCCTCTTTATTCCTGTATTAACATATTCAAAGGCTTCATCATCATGAGTTTCTGTAAAATCAAGTTCTTTCATGAAACGGTTTTCATTAACTCTGTGCTCCACATTCCTGCATGGAGACTCCATAGGAGACAAAAGGATGGCAGAATTGGGATCACTTGGAGTTAAGTCCACTATAATACCAGAATCACTGAAGCTTCCAAGAGAAAATTCACCCAATTCCTTCAGTGAAGAAGGTGGGCTTAGAGGACAGGTGTCTTGAGCTCTGAATATGTTTTGAATGAGCTGTTCCACATCTAAGCTATATGGCACCACGTCAGTCTGGATGGCCTGTTCCACCGTCATGTTGCTTTTTAATTCCTCCTGGCAGTAAGTTAGTTTTCCATCCAGAATGATTTCAAGCATCTCTCTATTTACAGCAGCACTGAAGGGAGCTGGATCACTCAACTCAGAGGTTGTGGTGGTCAAACTCTCTCCAGATGCATCAGTCCCATTAGCTCTGTTCTCACTAAGAAGCAGATCACTGTCTGCCACCTCCTCCAGACCTGGGTCCTCTGTGATGGGGCTGTCTGGTGGGGTGGCACACAATGCTAACAGCTTCCCCTCTGAGTCGCTCGTGTACTCCAGGCACTGCTCATCCCTCACAGAGTGGTTCTGAGCCATCTCCATGCTCTGCAGCAAAGATTCCAGTTTCTTATTTTGAATGTTTATGTCTATGAAGTATTTCTGAATTTTTTTGTCTTTCTCAGCCAAGCTGTTTTTCATGCTTTCAATAACCTGCTTAAGTTGTTTAATTTCGCTTCTTGCTTCCTTTAAGGCCAGCTCTGCCTCCACACGATTGCACTCTTCTTCAATCCAGTCTTCCCTCATCCGTCCCAGCTGAGCTTTAAGCTCTTCTATTTCTGTTTCCCTGTAGGAAAATAAAAATGATGTAACACTTCTGCTGACTGCTCAGTTAAAGTCAACATAAGGTCCCACCACACAGCTATGGCTATGGCTGAGATGCTCCAAGAACAAAGCAAATTTCTCCAGGTGCCTTTTGTGGCTACCTCTGAGTGCCAGCTGATTGCAAAACCAAGCAGCCTTGTGGGCTGTGCCTTGATCCTGGACAATTTGAGGCACAAGTGGCGACCTCTAGGTCAGGTCTAACCAGTGCAGTGCTTAAAGTATCCCCTACTGCCTTGCCCTGGAGGAAATGGGAAGGAGCTGCTTGGATGCATCCCCAGTGCCTGCCAGCAGCTTGTCATGTACCACCACAGCCAATGCTGGCCTCAGGCAGCCAGGGAGCTCAGGTCTGCAGGCACATGGCTGGGGAGCCAGAGGCTGCTGCAAGCACATGGCAAGCAAGTGGAGGAAAGGGATTCCTATGTCAGTTCCAGGCCTTGCAGATGCAGAGGAAGAGCACAGGGTCCCTGGAACTCTGTCTTGGGCTCCATTCAAACAGCCCTTTGTGCCCCCTTGGGCTGTCTGTGCTGGACAGCCAGCTCTCAGAGTGCAGCTTTGGTAAAAGAGACATTGTTGCTGCGTAATGCATGTTGTCCCTTCTTTGCTCAGCATCCATATAAAGGGCTATTGTGAAAAATTCAGTATATAAGTGACAAAAACACAAATGGGCACAGTGCTTTGGGTATTAACTTTTCTTTCACTGGTGATAAGGGGGACATTTGCAAACTTCACTGAGAGAGGTAGAACAGGACACTAAGGTAATATATGCTGGCAGGTGGAAACTGTTCTATATATAAAAGGTCTCAATCTAAATCAGATTGTTGTAAAAAGTTTGATTGATTGTAAAAAGTTGTCCTTTTAAAGTATTCTATTGTGGAAATTCCAAAAAAGAAAAAATGACAGCTATATTTATAAATAAACTCATTGTTGTGCATTCCCTTAGTACACTCTGAAACCTCAAAACAATCAGACTAATCATATTTCAAATTTATTAACAGAAGATTTATTGATCAAGAAATGAGCAAAACCACTCAGGATTCCCACCCCTAAATGTTCCCAAATAAATCTTTCTTACTGATTTCTGAAGTGAGGTTTACCTTTCTTTAAGTTTGCTTTCAGATTCCTTCAGCTTCGTTTTCAAGTGCCGTACTGCCACTTCTTTCTGCTGCAGAGGAGTCAAATACTGCTCTGGATTTTGTGGCTTAATGCTGTGATTGTCACCACAAGAATTGTATCTCCCTGATCGCCTGAAAAAAACCAAAACTAACCATCACATAACATCATTCTTATAGTTCTTAAGTTCTGACAGAATGAAAAACTGATAAATGCAAAGCTGGACTCATCTGGGGCTCCTGAGCATCCACACAAGTTTCTTCACCTTGCAAACCAAAGTACTTGAGGAAAGAGGTGATTTATTTACTATTTGTTGTACTTGGCTTCAGTGTCATTATATAAAATGAGGCTTTTACCTTTAAAATACCTGGTCATCCTCTCACCCCAAATGAGTGATGTGCCCAAGAGCAGGCTGGGCAAGGGCACCCATCTGTTGTCTTGCCTTCCAGCCTTCGAGTTCTTGGAGTCAGAAATTTCATGTGAACAAAGCAATGTTTTCAGAATTTTTTATCTTGTTTACATTCCTTTCTGTAGGAAGGACAATTGATGGACACTTTCTAAGACCAGTGGAATTGAAGAGGTTGAACCTCAGTCTTCCAATGTGCTCTCTTCTCTAGAAATCTATATAAGCTGTAAGAAAAATTAAACTTCCTCTTTTCCTGCTTCGACTCCATGGTGATCACT
>VZUI01087433.1:0-39342 GCA_013401135.1 Cettia cetti | reverse complement strand
CTTCCTTCCTTCCTTCCTTCCTTCCTTCCTTCCTTCCTTCCTTCCTTCCTTCCTTCCTTCCTTCCTTCCTTCCGTCCAAAAAAATAGTTTCTTTTTTTTTTCATTTGCATTCTTTTTATTTCTTGGAAGAATGGGAGAACCAAGGAAGAGAAGAGGACAAAAGTGCTGAAGAAAGATTTTGTTCAGTTTCCTTTGTTTTCACATTCCATTTTCATTTCATCATTTTTTTCCAAGGAAAAAAAAAGAAAATTAGGGGGTTTTGAAGGCAAATGGATTGGACAAAAGAAACTAAAAGATTTTTTAAGAATTTTTTTAAAGTTTTAGTCAAGCAGAAAATGTCTTTGAAAATTCACAAAAAAGAAAAGGAATGTTTAAAAGGGAAGTACTTGCTATTCAACCATCTTATCAAGGGTTTGGAGCTAGTTAAGGCAGCCAGCATTGTGTGCTTTTAATTTTTCTAGATGAGGAAAGTCCATCACCTTCACAGGAATCCGTACCAATGCACAGTGCCCTTGCATCACGGAGGTCTTTGTGGGCATTATACCAAGTTTTCTCCTAACTACATTTGACTCAGTTTCCCTTAAGGTCTCTCCATTTCACAGTCAGTTCTATGACTGTGACTCAGTGTAGAAATAACGCAACCTGGGCTTTAAAATAGGAATGAGGCAGGGCTGTGTCATCTGCTGTATACATAATTTTTGAGTGATCTGCCACTGCTTTCAAATGTTAACTTTTTCAGGCTCTGCCAAGATAACCAGAGGCACATTGCTTGGCAGTGGTCATCACTGAAGAGCAATGACTCTTGAGTTTCAGTGCTCAAGCTACCAGTAAGGTGTATGTTCTTTGACAAGGTGTGTTGCACCTGTTCTTCCTGTGTAGGGGTTGGGAGAAGTTACACAATATCTGGCTTTCTTGTTTCTTGCCCAAACTAAAAATATTTAACTGCACCTTGAAACTGGTATTTTCAGCAACTTTTTCCATCTTTTGTTTTGCTTTGACCTGAACGGCCTTTCTCTGGAAATAAATCTTCTCTTCTTGCAAGATTTTAATAACAACATGGTGATATGTTTTTGTATACAAGTATGATAGTAGTACCTAATTGAATTTATTTTTACAAAAGATGATTCTGCTACAAAGAAATAAATATATGTGCATACATATATCCTATACCAAAAAAAATTATGAATGAAATTCATATATAATTAAAATCTGTACATTAAAGTAAGTCATTAGTGGCTTTAGACATTGTCAATCTGGTATTTGTGCTACTGTTTCATTCCCAAAATATATGTGCTCATTTCTTAGCCATTGTATTCTATTTCAGTTTTTATTAATCAAGTCAGGCTGAAAGCCTGTAAACAGGCTTTGCATAACCTGTTCCCAAATTATGGAGGAATTGTTACCTTCAGCAGTGAAGAATTAATAACTTCTTTTTAATTTTGCCATGTCAAAAAAAACGTATTGCATTAAATATATGTACAGAATTTCAGAATATATTGTATACCAAAAGTTATATGTCACAAATAGGGTTTATCCAGGAGTCTTCCCCATGGGCTGCTGTGCTGAAGCAAAAGTTGTGTTTATTCAAGTTCTTAAGAAAACCACCCTTTTTACTTTGCTCTGTTGTTTTCTCAGACTCAGGTGGGAGAAGCTAAAAAAGACAGTTCAGTATTGTTACTTTCCAGACATACTATTAAGAAAATAAGCATGTCACACAGAAATAAGACTGGATCTTATCTGCTGTGAGAAAGATTTTTGTGGTATTCCTTTCAAAGCCTTACCTAGCTTATTTGTCACTGCACTTTAAGCCTCGAATCACGTGCAGGCAGGAGAGACTGAGAGAGAAGGAGGTGAACGATTCCTTCAGCTCTCTTTTTGGCTTGTTAACTTTGCAGAAGTTGTAGCTGGTTTTGAAAGCTCACTTTTCAATGAAATTTACAAATATAACCGCAAAATAGATTACTCTGTCCCTCAAAGTGGATTTATAAATCTTTTCCTGAAAATACAAGTACAGAGATGCTGTACTACCTTTTATTCACATTGAGATTGTAGATAGGTAACAGCTTGTGTTAATATTTGACAAATCTGTTCTGTGTTACTGTCAGAATTGTAGCTGAAAATCTCTTTGGCTGGCTGGCTTGTACTTGAAACTGGTTTTCGTAAGATCTGCATTTGCAAATCTCTACTGCCAGACTTGTAGCTGTCAGATTCATTATCTTCAAAATTTCGCTTAACCTCTGATGGTGTTTTTTCCTTCTGCAGAAACAGAAGGTGCATGCAGCACAGATGTCAGTCTTCTTCAAGGAGTAACTTCTTCAACCCCAAGTGATACCAGCTCCTGCTAGTACCATGGGGCTAGAGGGTATTTTTTTAGGCAGTGGACAGATCCACGTAATCCTGTGGGGAAGTTTGGCAGCCATGACAACACTCTTGTTCCTCACCTTCCTCATCTTCCTTTGCTCCAGCTGCAATGGGTAAGGGCTTCATGGTTCTTGATTCACTTTGGACATAGCTTTATGTATAAATAGTTAGCAGGAAATACTGAGGTGCAGAAATACAAAAAATGTACAGTTTTCAGAGCAAACTTCAGTTTGAACAGTTCTAGTCATTCTAAAATGTAATTGTATTTTTCTTTTGCTGTGAAGGAAGTACATAATTGTGCTTGTTTGATGGTTTCCCCTAGGCAGAACCCTGGAGCACAGGTAGAAATTGAGTGTTAGCAGATCACATCCCTAAGATGAAACTGAGAACATTAGAAGAGCTGAACAGGCAAAAAAAAAAAAAAAAGTATAGGTAAAAAGGAAAGGGAAGTGATTACGTACTTCAGCTTTGCTGTGGCCATTCCTGAAGTATAGGGAATAGAATATTGATCCTGCCTTTCAAGCAAAAATGAGTAAGGATCAAATAGTGGTACTAATTAACGCCTTATACCTTATTCTTTCTTTTTGTTCCATAAGAGGATTCAATTTCACCAATACAGGCACTTCTATTGACTTTGTTTATGCAGGTTTCAAGGCTCCTTCATGACGTGTAAGCTGAGCCCTGCTGACTGCACAGGGAAGCTGGACAGCCTGCAGTCTGTCCATGGTGCCCTTCCACAGGCCAGACCAGTCAGACCCTTTGCTCTAAGGACTGCTCTGGGACTGCTGTGGTCCACATTGCTATATTTTGCAAGCACAGCTGAATCAGCCAAGTATATGGGGGCCAGGGGAAAATCAAGTACAGCAGCAAAATCTGTAGTTTGGATGTATATGCCTATAAGGAGCATGTGCTTTCACCCCTTCAGCTTTGAGAACATTGAGGAAATTGTGCAGCCATAAAATGCACTGTATTGGCACAAGATGTGTCTACAGTGGAAGGCCCTGTTTTTCAGCAGGATTTATCTAATGCCCATCATGCAAAAAAACAGGGCAAATAAAGGGTCCTGAAGTTGGTTGAAACCCTAAAAAGCCTAAATTAGAACATGTAATTTCAGTGATTCAGAAGAAACACTTCTGTAAACTGTAAGTTGACACTTTTCAGTATTGTCAGTTTCCTGTGCTGTGTAAAAATAATAGATTTTAAAAAAAAAATTATTTAGAAGTAGAAAGCCTTTTTCAAATATTCTTTAGCCCATAAACATTGCATTTAAGTACTATGTATCATCTTAAAGGCCTTTTCCAACCCAAATGATTCTATAACTCTGTGACTCTATGTTTTGTTTTGTAACACACCAATCCTTGAAACATCTCTAGAAAGATGGGTCAAACCACTGAGTAATCTTTGCAGTTACAGAGATACATTGCCTGAAATGTTCTGATGATGTTTTTTAATAAATTCTTGTGTTGCTAGTTTGGACATAGTATCTTTTGTTTCAGGTTGTTCTGTAGGGCAGGTTGTTTATGTATAAATGCAGTTGTGCAGAATTTCTTCCTGGCTTACACTTCAAAAATGGATGAGGACATAGAAAACTGAATAAAAATTGCTCTTTCTAAAATATCAGAGTCAGAAAAACTTCCAGAGAGCAAATCCAGCTCTTAACTTTCTCTGCTCTGCATTGGTGCATTGTTATTTCTCTGCTCTGCATTGGTGCATTATTATCTTGCTGTTTTGTTATTTCCCAATTAGGTAGAATTCTAACAGTTGCTAATGTGGAAGTACAGTTCACTGCAGACTTTAGAAGAAGCAAAACTTTCATATTGTCAATATTTTCTCACCTTTTTATTTGACTTTTCATGTAGGGGAACGACTAGCATTATTTTAAGCTCATACTTTATTGCAGTATTTCTGAATAAGAGCTGTATTTCCCAAATGGTAAAAATTGGAAATGTGATCCATACTTAGACTCCTATGATAGATCCAGGGATTCCTTTAAAAATGCAGACCCTTGCTGCTATGAAATTTGTATGCCTTTTTGAGCTGCTCATGCTTATTATCGATTTGACTAGCATTTTTTGTGGAAGTTATCTGGATTTTGATGGCCTTTTCCAATTCCTCATAGGATACATGCTTTTTACTGACACAGTTTAGAGGATTTCTTAAGTAGTCTGTCACCAGAACATATATCTGAGAATTTCAGATATGATTAAATTGAAGAATAATACTTTTATTATCATAGACTCATAGAATGGCCTGGGTTGGAAGGGACTTTAAAATTATCGAGTTCCCTGTCATGGGCAGGGACATGTTTCACTAGAGCAGGTTGGTCAGAGCCCTTTCCAGCCTGGCCTTGAACATTGCCAGGGATGCAACATCCACAAGTAGTTGCTTCTCAGAGCAACTTGTTCCACTGTCTCACCAACCTCACAGTAAAGATTTTTTTCCTAATATTTAATCTAAACCTACTCCCTTTCAGTTTGAAGCCATTCCCCCATGTCCTGTCCCTACATAGTTATTTTCATTATATTTTAATTATCATAAGTCACTTCTCACTGTGATCTTACACTGAGTGAGAAGAAGGGGCTTGTATGTTTGTTGTACCTCTTCAGTTATGTTTACCACCATTCTGCCTCAATGGTGTGTTTACACAGAGGTCATACCAATTCCTGTAATAATTTTCAGTTATTCCATTTTCAATATTATTTGAATCATAGTTCTGTTCCCTACAGTCTGTGAATGATTGGCATTTGTATAATAGCATAATTTGTAGTAAAAATTCATGTGCCTTTTTCATTAAGGGAAAAGAAGGCCAAAAATCAGAATGGAGATCATGAAAATCTGATGAATGTGGTAAGTATTTATTTCTTGCAGCTTGTGTCTGTCTTGTGGTTGGTTTGTACCAAGTTCCTTGCTTGGTACAACAGATTAGAAAACAGCGCAGGAATTTCGAGATGGTTGAGCGTGAAAAACTTTAAAAGTTGCAGAACAGGAAGAGGAGGAAAACTTGTGTACATTCTGATAATCTGCACTTTCTCAGTGCCCTTTCTGCCATCACTGTACTCCAGCCTTTCCTTCACTCGATTTGCAGCCCAAGGGCAGTGTACCCTTTGTCAGCTGCTGTCTTCTCACGGGTTAAAGCCATAGTAATGTTTACTACCATAGAGCTTGAAAAGGACATCCCACTGGACATCTTTGCATTTATTTCTTTTTAGCATCTGTAAACACAGGCACTTAAATCTTTGAACCTAGTTGGCATGGTTTGGTTCTCCTGCCAATAATACCTGTGTCTCAGAGCTCCGGAGATGAGAATGAAGTTCGTTGTGTGCGTATTGACGTGAACATTTGTTCTGATCCAGCGGTCACTGATTTGTGTTGCAGCCTTCTGAGAAGGAGGTTTTCAGCCATTCCATCACAAGTTCAGCTACGGAGCCTCCCCCAAACAGTGAACAGAATGGAGCTCTCAGCAATGGTGAGGGTGAGTAGTGGCAGCCCCTGAGGGTGGGATGAGCCAGCGGCACCGCCCCAGTGCTCACAGCTCCCACCTCAGCTGCACGCTGGTGATCCCTCAGGTTTCCAGCCATCAGCTTTCCAAGCACACAGGCAAGCCATTTGCCTGAACACCCTGCACACCTCTGCAGGTCTGGCACCAGATCACACAGAACTTGAAACCAAGTTAAACAATGCCATGAAGTCATTTACCTTGCTGGGAAGTCAGTGGAGATGATCATCTCATGGAGAGTGGGGTGGTTTAGGCTGCATGTCCACTCCTGGGCGTGCTCTGGCACAGCCCTCCGCCCCTGCTCCCAGTGCTCCAGGCCAGCCAGCACTGGGAGGTGCTGAGCTCCTCTCCTGGGCTGCCAGGTCTGGGTCACCAAGCCATACCTGCAGATTGACTAGGTCATCAGGCAGAGAATGGGACCTTCTTTAATCTTGGTAAGCTATGGAACTGGGATAAAACCAGAAGATGAAGTTGCACCTTGGAGTTTCAAAAGTCTCCAGGAGGCTGTGGAAGTACTTCGGGTCCTCCTCCAGGGATTATAGCTTTGGATCACAAGTCCTGTGCTGTGCTGTCACTTTTTTTTATATATATTTTAGAAAACAGGCAACATAAATAGGCTTCCTTTTTTTTCCTTAGTCTTTGTTTTGCTGAACACTCAAAATGATTCACCCTGAAGTATCACTGGAAAATATTTTACTCAGCTGCACCTAAAAATAAACTCACTCTCAGCTCAGAGCCACTGGGAGCCAACTGTTGTCTTCACACTAACACCAACACCAGGGGCTGCACTCCAACTTACAGCTCTCTCCTCATCTCCTGCAACCAGAGGCTAAGCTATTCAGACTTTACCCTTTAAAGACAAGTATCCAAAGTAATTTTTAAACTTTGTTTTGGCAGCTAATTGCTGTTCCCATCCATTGGCTTGTTGTGTATATAGGTGTATGGTTCCCTGGGGGACTTGATGTGCAGAGCAAAACCCTGAAGAATGGAAGTATTTCTCCCTGCCATGAGTCATCACATGTGCAGCTGTCAAAGCTGCTGCTATCAACCAGCAGACAGTTTTTAGACTGTCTGATATTATATTCAGCTTACACTCTGCATAATAGCCCGTCTGAATAACAGGAACCCCTGTGCTTTACTTCCTTACTTATACTTTATGCATTTTTTGTTAGTAGTTCTTTTTATTACTGTTTCTGCTAGCTTTTGGAGCAGGGGCAGGGCTATGGAAGCAGAACCATCAAATGCTATGTTTTTCTCCTTTACCCAACCTGCCAGCATTGTCTTATCTATGCCAACCTTCCAGCTACACCAACCCTTTCTGTTCTACCACCCCTTCCCACAGAAGCACAGAAACTTGAGGTCTCATTGTTTTTGATTATCCTGTCCAGCCTGAATGGGGTGTGTGTGTTCTGGGCTCTGTAAGGGTGCTCAGCACAGCAATCCCTAGAATCAAGGGCCAGAAAGGTGAACCTCCCATCTCCCATTCAGTGATTACCATCTTAGACCTCCAGTTCCATCCTAAGTTTTGCAGTCAGGGCATGATTCCTACAGGTGCTGACTGTTTCTGCATGCCCTGAACACAGGAGAAAGCAATGTCCATGGCAACCACTAAATCAAGGGCATTGATTGCTTTGGCAACACTTCTGTCAGCATGTCAAACACACGGAAGGACACAGAAGAATGGGTTGTTTTTGTTGAGAGAGTGCCTTAGGAACTGTACTAGGAAAAGTAAAGCTGTTCAGAAGTGATTTTTTTAAAGTGAGGTGAAGTTACCTACCATGCTTGAAACATGCTTGTATATGCCCATGAATGCATGCAAATGTCACACGTGTGGGTAAGATGAGAAGCCCCATACATTTCAGTCCCTAATACCCTTTAGTGACAAAGACATGTGGCCCACTTCGGGGACCTAAAACAACATGTTCTGCCTGACACTACCTTCTGAAGTCTAGTCTTCTCTCTGGTGCATATGGCCAGCTCGTTAGTAGGTTGTCAACCTACATTATGTGCTGCGAGACTAAGAGAAGATGGCTCAGCCTTTGGTGAGGAGCTTCTGGTGCAGCGTGCAGGGAGGGCTGAGCGAAGTGCAATTCCAACGAGAATTTGGCCAGCATGTTAAACAAGCTGAGGGATGGTAGGGAGGAAGAAAGAACGCTTTCCTTTTGGTTCCAAAGAATGGGGAAATGCAAAGAGGAAAATCTAACAAGGATTTTTTTAAGGCACTTGGTTTGAAGCCTCCCACCTGTTTCCCATCTGAGACTACAGAGCACTCTAATCATTCAGTGAAACTGAGTAAAAGGCAGCTGAATATCCATGCACAGCTAACCTCCCACCCCCTGTTCTGACAGTGAATGCTGTTGCCATATAATGTGACTTGGGGGTGTACAGAGTATTTTAGATGTTGTGAGAAAGATACTTTACCAGTAGAGTGCAGAAATGTCTGTAACTGAAACCTTTTGATAAGCAAAAAGCACACTAATCACTAGGCATTTCCAGGCATTAGTATCATTTATGCTTTCCAGCATATCATTAAAAAAACCCCAAGTGATTTAGAGAGTACCAAATCACACCTTTTAGTTATGCCTTTGTTTGTAATACTTCTCTGTAATTTTCTTTAGTTCTTTCTGAGGACAGTACAGCTGCCTGTATCCAGCCTTATGAAGAAGTACAGACATCTGATCTACTAGATCAACAGGATAGTCTTGGAAAGTCTATAAAATGTCACCAGAGCCGGGAACTACCCAGTATTCCCCCTAACAACCCCATGGAAACTATCATCTCATCCAGAAATGCAGAAAACGATCAAGGTCTTGGAATGGAAGGGCCTTATGAAGTCTTGAAAGACAGCTCCTCTCAGGAGAACATAGTTGAAGACTGCTTGTATGAAACCGTGAAGGAAATTAAAGATGTTGGAGCAGCGGTCAGCATGGAAGGAAACTCTACCAGCAAATCACTGACAGTTTCTGAAGGTCAGAATCAGATTCCTGAGTGCAGAATTGAGTCAGCAGAATATGCATCTGTTGACAGAAATAAGAAGAGTCGCCAAAGTGCAAATTCAGAAAGTCCTCTTGACAACACACCAGATGTAGAGGACGAGCTTCCCCCTCCAGTACCCATGAAACTTCTTGATGAAAATGAGAATGTGCAAGAAAAAGAAGTGGAAGAAGAAGTGACAGAAGGAGCGAGTAAACCAGAAAAGGTAAATACTGCAAATATTTGTCCTCATCAAACAGCCAAATAATGATAGAGAACATATGGATGGGAGAGGATTTTATTTTTCAGCAACAAAAAAGAAAACAGGAAAAAAACCCCACTCAAGATGAAGCAAAGACTGTAAATGGAAATATGATAATGTGTAGTATAATCTTTGCATTAGAGATGTGTGCTCATTCTGTTGCTGCCCGTGTTTTTGATGGTTGCAGCTATGCACTACATAAGGCTTTTCCCAAATATTATCCAGGAATTGCATAGGAGGCCTCTGCTCCTTTGTTTGATGGTATTATACTTGTGGAAGCTATTACAAAGGGCATTCAGTATCTCTGTCAGCATCTATATCTTGTTCTGAAGCCCACTCTTCTTTTTTTTTTTCCTAATGAATCTGCAACTTACAAAAAGGAGAGGGGGCATCCTTGGTGGATGTCCTTATTTTAGATGTGCCTCTTTTGTTGGGCTGCCTTGACTTAGCTGTGCAAGTGTTGGGCACCTTCTCAAAGTGACTCACTTTGTCTTTTGCTGTAGGAGAGAGGGATAGAAAGAGAGAGAGATTGCAGCTGTGCACCCCTATATTTGTCAAATTCTCTATGTCACATATAAACAGAGTGTAAGGAATTTCTAAGTGCTGAAATCACAGCCAAAAGTAAAGTTTTCTCAGCAGCTTATGCTTCCTCCCTAGAAACAAGTTGTGGTGAATCCCTTGAAAAATAGAATTATGACATTTTCAACAGTTTATTTTCCCATCTGTAGTTTTTTATTGGAATTCATTTTAAGGATGCTTTCAGATCATAGCAGAGACTTTTCATAAACTGTTGATTTTGCATTTTTCAGAATGTTTATAGGTATCTTCTTATTAATTGTGAATGAAAGAACTGTAGGTTTAGCAGATTTTTGATGTCCGAGTCATCAAATAATGTTAGGTAGATATTGATGAAAATTTAAAAAAATTCTTAACATGCAACGTGAGTTTTTAATGTAAACATTTACCTGAAAAATCTCAGCAGAGCTGAGGTATTGCTACTTGTTTCTGGTTGTTCTCTTTACTGAAAAATTTCAGTAATCCAGGAAGAAGGCAGAAGAATATCTTGTTAGATAAATAACTAACCGTGTACCTTGTAAAGCACAATAGAGTCCAAATGAATAAACAGAAGACTTTTTGCAGGATAAAGATTGTTTAGCTAGACTCTTCAGTGCACATTTTTACAAATAATGAGCTCGTTAAGTAAAAAATTTAGATGTGATTGTCAACAACAATCCAGCAACATTCCCCCCTCCCACATTCCAGCCATAAGTAATTTCTAATTAAACTTTTAGATAAACAGCTTTGCATAACAGTGACATTTTTCCTACCAGGTGTGAAAAGACTAGCAGAAAGTAATTGTATTTCCCAGGCACCGATACAAAGGAAAAGCCTTTGCTGCTCTGTAGCTCCCCAGCACACCATGTATGCGGTATCAGTAACTGCAAGGAGTGGGAATTGATTAAAATGGTTCAGGTTTTGAAGGATTAATCAAGAGATGACACATGCAGTCCCCTAAGTGCCAGAAAAAAGGTGTTTGTCTAATTAAAATTTATTCAGAGCTGAAGGCACCCCGAGTTAAATCTTGGGCAGCATCAGATCATTCCCGTGCTCGCTGCTGGGTACATACATTATGCATCGAGGTGTGTGCCTGTCCTGTCCTTGAGAGCTACAGCTGCAGCAGAGCTGGAGATGGTAATTGATGGAATATATAAATGTCATTATTGTTGGCATTGTGGGGGGAGGTGGCTGTGGGATTGTTTCTCTGTTGTGATGATGATAATTTTTTCCTTTATTTTGCTGCTTCAAGCAATGCAGAGCAATGCCTGGTTTTTTCAATGTGGCAACTGAAATCAAGATGTTCATGGAAATGAATGTTACATTGATATCTCTTTTAGTTAGACCCCATAGGTGTTTCTGGATTTGCTTCCTCTTCTATGAGTCTACTTAGCGGCTTTTTTAGCATGACATGGGTATCCCAAACTCTTCAGCCTTCTGCCTGGCCCTGATGAAGACAGAGGTTGTGTGTACATCATGCAAGTCTCCCTCACTATAATGAGGGCACGAGGAAGGGACAGGCAGGGAGGCACCTGTGTAACCAAGGCTTGTACCTGCCAACGGAGAGAAGACTGTGTCCAAGCTGTTTCAGTCTCACCATCTAAAAGAGGGCAGCCAGGGTGATCCCCAGTCCATGCCAGTCCCCAAAGCACACCAATCTAGGTGGACCAAGCCAGGGACCATATATAACAGCATGAAAACAACAAAGCATCCTTTTAAGAGCCAGGTGTGCAATAATGAATGAAAGTTTACCTAAACTGGTTTTTGGCTGTGGCCCAGCCAAATCCTTTGGAAGGACTTGATGAAGAAAGATACCTTTAATAGCTCAAAGCCTCTTACAGGCCTCTGTCACCTGCAAAACCTTGAGCATAATTCTTCTAATACTACTGGAAATGCAGAATAGATTTCTTTAGTTCTTTCTTTTATTTAAAAAGGAAGTATGGATCTCCTTTTTCACCCAGGTCTTTCCAGAATGAGTACCAGTAGAAATGCTCTCTGTGTGTCCATCTAGCTTCTGCCATCTGATTTCAGCCTTGCACAGCCTGAGGATGGGCAAAGCATCTCTTACAAATGCACCAGAGAAGAATGTTCTTTGTGTTCTTGTTCCTGAGTCAGGAGCAGCAGCCAAAGAGCAAAAAATGGAGTGCTCTCAAGAAACGAAAGGAAAGTGGAAGGCAAATAAGGACACATGTTGTTTGTGTTGCTACTTTGAGGTTTCAGCATAGTTTAAAACGTTGCTAGGTACAAAATGTTTAGGGGCAAGTGAGATTCTTTTAAGTTTCCATAATAACAATATCCTCCAAAATTGATGTGTCACAATCTTCACATTTAGAAGAAAGAATGCTATATCCAGGGGAACATCACAGGATGGCAAACACCCTGGGGTATTTATCAGTACTTGAGTGGGAAGCTGTAAAAGGGGTCCTGACACACGGTGCTTATAGACACACGGATGACAGAAAAATCACTGAAGAATTTTATGAGCACATGCTTGTTTTAATGTGTGAGGATGAAATTAGTAGCTTACTCCCCAGCAGAAAAAATAGTGTTGCAGATATAAGTTGTATAGTGAAGCAGATTTAATACCAAGTCAAAATATATGAACATTTCCTTTTTCTTCTTTTTTTTTTTTTTTAAGTAAACAAACCACTGGTTAAAGACCACTGTTCTCAAGTCTGTGAGAAAGAAGTGAGGGAGTTTGTCAGTGTGAGGGAAGCTCTTCAGGAGCAACAGGCAGAACTTTAGTGTGCTTTGGGCCAGGGTCTGTCAGAAGTGCCCAGGAACCTGAAGTTTGGTATTTACCAGAAGTAAACAAGACAACAGAAGGAGGAAAGAATCTATCTCAATAAGCCTCTGAGAAAATAAAAGAAAACAAGTTCTGTGTGCCTGGAAGTGGTACTTTATTGATTATGCTAAAAATAGCTCCAGTCCTCCATGTTGGCTTGCACTGGAAGTAGTATGAAGTATTTTAGTTGGAGAAGTTGTGTGAAAGTCCAAAATACAGCCTTTTACAGTGCTGGAAGGCTCCCTCTGAATCACTGTGGAGCAGGAATCCAGCAAAGCCTTCTTGCCCCAGGAAGCAGCAGGGTCTTCGTTGTCGTAAAGGTCCAAAAGTATTTTTCATAAGAGCAAAATGCTTTTCCCCTGATGCTTCATGACCTGTTTTAACAGAGCACTTCAGATGCTTGAAATTAGACTTGATACCAAACCAAGCCCTCCAATCTTCAGTGCCTCTGCTCCAGCTCAGAGTGGGTTGAAGCAGGTCTGAGTGGTTGTGAGGCCAGTCTTCTGAGCACCTCTGCACAGGGACTGCATTCCATGGGTGGAGGACACAGCTCTCCCATGCAGCACATCCAGGATCTACAGAATGAAGGATAACAATTATCCAGAAAGTGTCAGCTGAGTACTGTTCTTTTGTCATCTAAAAGGGTATCTGAAAATCCTGTGAAAGAGCAACTGGTTTATTGCAACAGCTGACTTCTAATTGTTCAGAAGCCTCTGCAGACACTTCATAAGCAGTGTAAAGGCAAGGATACACTGGTGCAGAGTTTGTTTTAACCACTACATTATTCTTACCTTTTTCAGGTCAGGACAAGAGCAGATGCATTAAAAAGCTTTACTAACCTCAGGGCTGTTATCTCCAGAGAAGCACTCTGGATAGTGGGGATATTAGCTACGTATAATGGAACTTGAGAGCAAATGACCAGAAAATATAATGTATTGATTATAATGGGAGGGTTGTGTTATAGATTTCACACTGTTGATGGGTAATGAGCCTTTTATTTTCTTTCTTTCTTCCTTTTATACAGAGGCTTAGTTCAGTGTCTTACAAGTCTCGAGAGGAAGATCCATCTCTTACAGAAGATGAGGTAGGTCTCTTGTATGAAATTCAGTATATAACTAGAGACCAATTTTTAGGCAGAAATTAGCATAAGTTCTGCGTGATTAAGCAGCATCTAAGAAAGGTGAAACTTGTGTGAAGGGAAAATGAAAGTCCAAGATTCTCTGCACAGAGTTTCTATTGCCATGTTCCTAAAATCAGAAGTATTCTAACATATGGCTGTATCAGGTCCATAGGTTAAAAATGGTGTCAGAAAATAACAGGAGGCCACAGTTAGTTGATTGTTAGGGTCATTTTTTGATTTGGATGACAAGACCTTCTCAAGAAGAATAACCAGCAGCCTTTTGAAACATATGCTCCACCTTCCAAAGTGTCTGGGGCTCTGGGAAGTAAACTGAAATGCAATAAAAGCACTGGAGCATAAACTGTTCTTTAAAATGTCTGTTGATCAGATAAATGGAGGAGAGTTAAACAAAGAGAAAAATGAAACATAAATAAGGCTGTTTGTGGTCATCCCCAGTACACCCATGCCATTTATAAATACGTTCTCTGGACATAAAAGTAAACACAAACTTGGCAATGAGCTAAGTGAGCTAATGCTTTCTGCTGGGAGAAGCATTCCCAGACATTAATTAATAACCTGATCTTGAACTGGGTTAATGTAATCTAATACTGAGAAGAGTTGAAGTATAGATGAGCAGAAAAGCCATTCTTTGTTTAGTTAGCTGAAATCAGTAAAAAGTAAGAAGTATTGCCATCTCCAAGTCAATGTCCCTCTAAAACAAACAAACACACAAAAACCAACCAGCCCCAAAAACCCAAAACCAAACCAAAACCAAAAAAAACCCCAACCAGTCAACCAGCCAACCCCAACCCCCCCCCACACACACACACAAACACACACAAAAAATCCCAGAATTATCAGAAGTGGTCCAGTTTGTCTGCTTCAGTCTGTGTTGCCTAATGGTAATGGACATTTTCATGCCAATCTATTCTTTTAACTGACGTGATACAAACCCAGAGTGGCCTTGCATACTTGGGAAAGACTTTAAATGTAATAGAACAGCTATGTTGCATTGTGATATTGGCTACCAGAGAAGCCTTGCAGGGAATTTCAGCCATCTGTCTTGTGCAAGGGCTAGTATCCATTTGGTCTGGGAGAGGGAATTCAGACTGATTCCTGTGCTTGCCATCAGCCCAGGTAATCCCCGAGCAGAGGGACATGTGTGGATGTGGGCTTCTCCTCACCTTTTCATGAAGGGCCCCTTTCATGCCCTTGTTGAAGTGTTCTACCTCACCAGAGGGAATTTTTAGTTAGGAATGAAATGCTGCCTCCCTTTCTGCTGTTTACAGCTGAGAGGTTTCAGTATCCACTCTGAAGCTCACATACTTAATGCCTGAGAAGCAGCTCTTCTTTGTAGGCAGAGTATAGTCAACAGAGCAGACCCTGCATATCTGTATTGGCACTATTTACTATTATCTGGTGTGAGTAATTTATCCACAGATTTTTAATGTTGTCTTCACATGTGTTGGTGCCTATTTAGTGCTGCCTATAAAAACAATTAACTATTCTTCTATTGTAGTGTCTCTAAAAGCAGAGAAGTAGTCACTACCATTAAAAATAGTAACAATAATAATTATAAAAGGCCCAAGGATCAGACAGCATCCTTCTCCTACATTACAGCAGTTCAGTCTGATCCTCCCTTTGATGCCTCTCTCCCTATTGAGTCCAAATTGACTCTAGGACCATAGCAAAACTTGCAAGAGCTCCTGCCCACAAACCATTCTCTTTTTCCCAGTTCTAATTTTCTCACCAGGGTTTTATATTCAAGGAGGTTTTACATTTATAAACTTATTTTATAAAGCATTCTTTTTTTGAAAGAAAACTGATCTATAAATGCACGCCAGAAAAGGAAGGATTTGTAAGACATAATTTTTATATTTTTTTCAAGGAAAAAATCATATCCTTTTAGAAATGGTATCTTTTTATCAGAAGATCCTGTCTTTTCTTAAATAACCAACATCCTTGTAGTACAAGGGTACAGACTGGTGCACAAGCTTTATGCCATGCTTCACACTCAGCAGATGTCTCCTTTTCCTAGATCTCAGCCATGTACTCATCGGTGAGTAAGCCAGGACAGGCCATCAAGGCACTGGATTCTCCTTACACCTGCATTCAAGAAATTGCATCTCAGAGGTCCCCGTCCATTTGCAGTGGCCTCTATGCAAGTGTGAAGGACTTTGAAAACACCCTAAATTCTACCACTGTGCCTCAGTCAGCAGACAGACCAAACGGGGAGCTGGAGCCAGACTATGAAGCTATCCAGTCAGTGAGCCAAGAAGAAGACAGGACCTTGTCCGTGCCTCACACAAACCACACTGCTCTTTCAGGAGAGAATGACTATGAGAGCATAGGGGACTTGCAGCACCACAGGGAATTCACCAGACTTTAACTACTCTGGCAGCAGATCTCCCCGCTGTTATTTTCAAAGGACATGTGAAACATGGAGAGGGAAATGCTTTTCCTTTTGAGGAACAAAGCTGAGCATGGAACACAAGTTGTGAAGAAGCAATGTACGTTTCAGCCAGGGTGTGATACCTGGTTTTTCTGGGTGATGGATCAAGGCTCATGGGAAAGGGTATGTCAGGTCAGAAAAATGACCAGGACAACGTAAAGGTTTCTTTATTATTATTAGCTCCAAGGCAAGCGTAATTTGGGAAGGAGTGTCATGCTTGTCATCCTGATAGGATTACGTACCAAAAAGACTACACAAAACGAGCTTCTCATTTTAAGAGATTATTTTATGTAATTTTCTTCAAAGTGTTTTTCAAGCATAATTTTTCATTCCAGTTTTGGCATCTGCAATGTTCAGCAAACTATGGATAACTGTACCTCAAGTCAGACTTACTTTGCAGGGCTGGGGAAGATGCACTCACTTCTGTATCTTTTGGGGAGCTCTGTCCATATTCACTGCAACTAAAGTGCAAACAACAGCAGTTCACATGGGACCGACTCCAAATGTACTTGAATTGATTCTGCGGGCTTTTTTTTTTTTTTTTTTTTTTTTTTTTTTTTTTTTTTTTTTTTTTTTTTTTTTGATGTCAAGGGCTGTAGAATGTGACTTGAAGTATTTGAGATGTATACTGGTATTTGTAGGGGTTTTGTTCAATTATTTGTGAAATATCCCTTTAAAATGGCAACTGTCACCCTTAGCATTCTTGCACTGTTTCCCTCAAATGGACATAAACACCTACACATACACACCCCAGACCACTGTCATGTTGCAAAAAGTTGTGCAAATGAATGCATTGACATAATGTGTAGTCTAACCTTAGTAGTGTTGGGTAATTTTTTTGCAGAATTTTGCCCCTTTTAAAGATTTAAATATTTTAATGTTTATCTAGTTTCTTATATAGGAAAAATTATGTACTGTGTTGAGTGGATAATATTTTCATTTTTTACAAAGTATTTTTCATCTTCAAAGTTTTTGTAAATTAACTTACTGGGGTTTGTAACAGGAGGAATCCCATTCTTTATTTGGTTTTGATTTTTAAATTTTTTTTCCTATTTCAAAAGTAGATAAATGAAAATTGCTTTGGGGTTGTTTAGTTGGTTTTTTCTGTCTCCTTGAGCAGGGCTGTGGAACATGCCTTGCTGTTTTTAAGCTAAAATCATGGAAAAGAACACTGCCAAAGGGCAAAAAAGAGGCAAAAGAGACAGTGGGGTTTTAGCCAGGCATAGCCACTGGTCCTCCTTGTTCTTCTAATAAAAGGAGCAGGAGAGCAACCAAGGCCTTGGGCCTCTGACAAGCAGTTTGAAAGCCACTAGCTTTTCAAAAATGCTGAATTATTCTGTTACTGTGAAAAACAAAGTACAGTGCTTGGATGAAATAAGCAGGTACTGGATTGGTACATTTTTTCTTCAAGAATAATACAATAAATAGTACAATGGTACAAGAACAGTTCAACAGTAAAGAGCTAGCATTGTGTGACATGCATGTGCACATACCCTCATGTATATAAGAATACACTTGTAATTTGGACACAAGTATAAGTTACAGTCCAAGCTTGGCAACATTCACATACATAATCTGGCATGTGCTTGAAGAGCAGTTTATTTTTAATTCAAAATAAACAGTACATAAACTGAGGTTGGCTTATTCTGTAGTAAACAAACCAGGTTTACTTTCAGCTCAGTTGGTACTGGGTTTTGAAGCTGAGCCCTTCTCAGATCCTTGGTCTGCACTCAACATGATTTGGTGCTATACAGAGCAAACAAAATCTGGTTACACACATTTATTAGAAATAGCTTCATGACTGAAAGAAGTGTGCTGATTTACAGGCTTTGCCTGTAAGTAGCACAGCTCTGAGGAGCAGTGCAGTTGTGCAGTCAGCCTCTGCCCACGGGGTGGTTCAGACCTCGTGGCTCCCGGCCTTGTGCGCCAGCACAGCACGCGCCATCTACGGCTCTTTCCTTGGAGGAGCAGCAGTTCAGACCACTCTACGTCCAGCCTGGTCTTGTCCATGCTGCCATGTTTTGACAGCTGCAGCAAACCCTTTGCTTCCACTTCAGGGCTTTTGAAGGATGACTGGTTTTGCTTTCTGGAAGTTTTTCGCTTTATAAAAGTTTTTGTTTCTGTTTCCTTGAATGTGAATTCATGAAGTTCACCTTTGAATGTTCTCTCCTTCTACTTCACACTGTTTAAGGCCAAAGATAAGATGCACCATGTTTCAGAAGATTTGTTGTGCTAAGTCTAGAGAATTTCTTTAGTCTTTAACTGTGTGTTTGCTGTCTGTTCCTGTCTCAGGGGTACCAGTTTATATATGTAGTCCTCAGTCTAACTCCTGCAGTTTAGTGGCAGGCATACCTCAACTCCTGAAATTCCCAAATACATCTCAAGATGTAGTTATCCCTTTACATGGATGACTGCTTTTGGAGAAACAGAAGGAACACGAGGTTTGCCACGTTCACTAGATTAAATGTCAAGACCAGCTCAAAGATATATTGAGATAATGTCAGTTGATAGCAAAGAATAGCAATGAATTCTTGATTATAAAATTTTAAGGTGCAAAAGAAGAAAAGCAAACATCACTCTAGAAATAACCCCATTGAGACCAGCAGGTTGAAGGATGGTGGAGGACTGTCCAGTCATTCTGTTCTTTCACAGCCAGATCAGAAATGTTGCTTTGTAGGAAGGGACACAAGTCCTTCCATCCTTTCTTTCCTCTGTTCTGACAACGGCTTGTGAGAGCCCCTAGACTTCCCTTTTTCACAGTGAAAGAAAAATTTTCCTCCCCCTTTCTTCTTTCTTTGTTTTCTGTTTTTAACTTGATTCATACAGCCTTGCACTGGGAGCTGGTACCTTGTCTGCAGTCCTGTGGCAGTGGAACATTCCTTCCTGTTTAAATGACTTTCAGGCAGGTCACAACCTTTTAATGGTCCATCAGACCTCAGTCTCATGGAGAAGCAGTTCACATTTTGGATTGCTGATTTTGGGATGTGTACCTGCCCTCAGCCTTGAAACCCACACACACTGGACTTAAGAGCTGCAAAAAAGAATTTCCCTCCTGAACACGGATGTACAGGGGAGTCCATAACTCCCCTGCAATCTCCATTACGTAGTCTAATGCTAAAGGAAAATATTTTAGAATTGTCTGAGGATGGTAAGTGAGTATTTACATTTCCTGACAAAGAATCAAGGTTCTGATTTAGTTCCCTCTTCCCAGAAGTAATACCTGTTCCTTTATGGCTGTTGTCAATGCTTCCTTTTCATTAATATATTTGATAGAAAGATTTTTCCAGCAGTAATCCCCTAAGAGATTAATCTGACTGTAAAGAAAAGGGAGTCTCTTCTACTTGTCTCTTTACTCCTCTTTTTAACTCTTTCACCATATCCCTAAATAAAATGTCAGCATCCAAAATGAAGTATTTGTTATCTGGTGATGTTTTCTGGGGAAGCTTCACAGTCTGTTTCTTTACCCCCTTTTTTTGGGACAACTGTACAATAAGATCTCACATCAAATTGCCACAGTAAGGCCAAGAGAAGTTGTAATGTGTATATAACTGCACTAATGAAGAGGTCTTTTTGATTTCCCTCTGGGAACTGGGAGAAAATAGGAAATGCAGTTCAGACATCTCTTCCATGAATCTTTGTCTCCCATGAGAGCTGTTCTTACCACACACCTAAAACAGTGCTATATGTAAACCAGTCATCCTTTTCTACTATGAGTGTAGAATAACTTTCTCAGTCAAGAGAGAAATAAATTCTTTGCAGATACCTGTAGCACAGGCATGTACCTAATTACCACAGTCAGATCAGTTATAGTGCCTTTTCCACAAAGTAGCTAGTACTTCCATACTCCTTTCCATACTGTATGTGTTTAACTCGAAAGTACAAAGGGACAACTCCAATGTTCACTTGTCCCAAGTTGGAAACATCTTTTTAGAGACATATTTAATGTACTGGACCTCAGTTAGCCCTACAATAGCAATAGTCACTCACAAACATCCACTAAAAAGCCCAGTAATGTAGCTATGATGATTAAGCTTTGCAATAAGAATTAGCAGTCTTCTTTTGAAGAAGCTAGGTTTTACAATAGTGAGCATTCAGGGAGGTGGTGTTCATGTCAACTGTGAACAATTCATTGCTTCAGTCTATTGATATAAATTGCAGGCTTGCTTACATGTAGCAGGGTCCATGGAGTGAGGGATGAGTAGGTGTGGGGATTCACATTCATGGGTAACCCAGAGCTGGGTTTTCATAGTTTCAGCTGGCTGACGACAGCTGCCTTGTTCTCCAAGCCTTCATCTATTGTGCCTTCAAGGAGTCCATCCTGCAGGGATGCTTCTGGGCTGCATGCTTCTCCATAGCTCCCTGGACAGCTCCTGTCCGCTGTTTTGAACACAATTCCGTATACGCGGTGCTCCCTGTTCAACCTTTCAATGGTGCTTTTATAAGATGCTGGATAAATGGTTGGCATGTGCTTTTCTGAAAGCTGAGGTGTAAAGCTGTGACACAGAGTGCTCTCTCTGGTATTGTCTGCTTCCCAGAACCTAGTGTTAACTGTGCTACTCCTGACTACAAAAGCTGAGAGTGCTGCCCCGTCTCTTGCTCATCTCACCGCAGCAGAGTGGAGTCACCACGTGTGACAGGCCTGCCTGGGCTGGGACTTGGGGGTTCAAATGCAGCCATTCAGGCCAGGCAACTTGGCTTGGAAGCAGCTAGAGACACGGCTCTCATCTGTGCTCTGTGGGACTGGAAACATCATAGCCCAGCTCAAAGACTTTTTTCTGTCTCCTATTGTGCATATACATTTGTTTTCCATGTGACTGTAAGAAATCTGTTTCTGTAACAAACATTTTAATTTGGACCACACTCCAGTGAGGGACTTTTGCTCTTAGGCAAATAACCAGTTATTTCAGATGAGGTTTATTTTTTGAGGTCGGAGTATGCCTGAACAAGGCTGTCAGGTGCCTCACAAATAATTTGGTGTGATAGTCTGGTGCAAAACAGAAGAATGCAGAAAGATTCTTAGCCTGACAAATGCTCCTTTGGTGGTGTGCTGAAGACCTTCAAAGGCAGGTCTCTTCCTGGGAGCAGGGAACATAATTACTATTAAATATGATTTCATACCCTGGTGCTGAAGTTGATTTGTAGCATCTCTTCTGGGATGGTGGTGGCTGAAGTCATTACGAGAGCAGATCTCTGCCTCAGAAAAGAAATTATATATATAATATATATCCCTTGCTGGCAAGCAACATGTGTTCAGGACTACGTTAAAGATAAATGCTGCTAATGGAATATCACAAGGCTAAAAATACAGGGTTCCCTTTCTTCAAGGAGAGAGAAACCCCTTGGCTGGTCAACATAAAATATCCCAGGCTTACAAAATGTATTCAACAAATGAATTGCCTATGTGGTGGTTTTCCAGGAGTGCATTAGGATATCACATACAGTAGGCACTGTTCTTTTCTCCTAAACAGCAGAAAGATGACAATTTATTTGTATACAAGGTTCCCATTGTTTAATTGATTAAACTTAATTTACATATAATCCAAAGGTCAGCAAGAATGTCTACACAATGTAGATGTATTTTATCTCTGGCACCCCAATTTCCATAGAAATGCACAGATTATCTTTGCATTACATACCCATTGGTGTGTGCCCAGTCTATGGGTAATGCAAGTCTTACAGTTCTGTTTTTACAAGCTGCAAGGTTTTGTTTCTGGAGGCCTTCAGTTTTACACTGGCCAGAAGGACAGTCACTACAAGTATGATAGCAAAGTGCCTAAAAATAGGGATGTTCCTGTAAAGGTAAAGATGCTCACTGTCATTGCACAGCCACTTGACTACTGTATGTGGTGCTCTCTTGCCATGCACATTCCTAAATATTGGCTTTCATTTGTGGTGTCTGTTTATTGTTATAACAGCACAGTCTGACAAGGGGTTTGTCTCTGCAAATTCGTTGGCTAATTTTAACTAGCATGTGTTTGTACAGAAAATACAAAATGAATTTTTTTTTTCATTTAGAAAGCAGCTATGTTATTTCCTTTAGTTTATAATGCAAAAATTTGCTTAGATTATTTATAAGGTATGTAAGTATCATTTGACTTCAGAATGCTTCATCTGATGTTTTAGAATGCCTGCTGTTCACTACAGAACAATATAACCAACTCTTGTTCTTTTAATCTTGTAATTTCGGGGAGGGGTGCTTAAACCTTACAAATCTTATTACTAAAAAAAAAAAGAGGCAGTGCTGATGTTTTCAGTTCCTAATATCTAAAAAGAGAATAATTTTAACTCAAGTTTTAACTTTAAGCATAGGTGTGATTTGGACTACCCTCTTATTTATGGAACTGCTCTTCCTCACTATGTTCAGCTGTCACCATCTGAGTGTCTCTTTTGTCCTTAATGAAATGACAGCTGTATAGAGGGCACAGAAACTGCATCACAATAACACTTTTGAATGGGCCCTTTCAATGTGCCTGTGAGATTCAGGAGCCTAGACTTCAGTCATATTTTGAGGCAATCCCATCTTGTCTGGAGGACATCTGTGGAGGTCTTTCTTTCAAGGTGAGAAATTCTGTAGCTTGCAAGCACTCACATGACATTCAAAGATACATATAAGATGTGAATTGTCACAATGCTTAAATGTATTATTAAAGACACATCTAAGAGCACAAGAACCTGCTTTCTCACCTGTCTGAGGATACTGCAACTTGCTCTTTTTATCTGAGACTGAGAAAGGTCACATAACCAAGTGTCCTCAGAACATTCTACCAGCAGACAGGTCTTTGAAATGAGCCACTGTGGTGGCTCCTGCATTTCTGCATGTACCACCTTCATGGTTTCCAGCAGGGCCTATCTCATCTCATCTCATCTCATCTCATCTCATCTCATCTCATCTCATCTCATCTCATCTCATCTCATCTCATCTCATATCTCTGTGGCAATGACTACTTAGGAATGGCCCACTGTCCCAAACCCTTTCACTTAAGGAAGGGGATGTGAGCTGCTTCTCCTCAGTCTGACTGGTCTTTCTAGATGAAAGCATGCTTGTGCTAAGAGCCCACCTTCAGACCCACAAAAGAGCATTCTCTGTCAGGGTAAGACAGGTACAGCCCACTGCAGCAGCTAGGAAGAAGGAAGTAAAGTAACAATAGCTAAGTTTCATTTGCACTTCCTCCATCTCACAGACAACCTGTTTAGAAAGATTTTTAAAGTAGAAAATGTTACAGTAAAGGGACGAGTTGCTGAGAGTCTCACAAGAGATGGATAACATTGCTTATTCTTCTCAGTACTTCCTATAAATAGGCCAGGAGCAAGTCATCACCACCCAACCATGATGCAGTTGGATTGTCTTTTATCAAGCCTCCGTATCAACAGAACTGAAAGGAATAAATCTAAACACATGTTTTTGTTCTATTAGAAACCCAACATGGACAAATGTAAATGCACTAATATAAGTATCATGTGTAGACATGGACTTGCATCATATGGGGTTTTTAGCAAAAAACAAAACCAAAACCCAAACAAATAAAAAAAAATCTAACTGGATTACTTTATTTAAATAGAATTCTTTGCATGAGCCAAGGCTGCAGGATTGAGCCCTAAGAGTTTAGAAGTTTGGTTTAGTGATAGGTACTTTCATTTGTATTTTAAGTGAAATGTATTTTCTTTTATATTAGTGAACTGATATGACTTCCATAAGAACAACAAAAAAAGTCAGTTATATGGGTAATTATGTCTAATAGCTAATTATTAAAATCATGCCTCAGTAAGAGTCACTTAAAATTGGGTGCTATATGAGCTTCAGTATAAAATTGCTTTACATATGGAACATTGCATACTAAGAACATAGTGGATAAGAATTTGTAAATACAGACACTTGTGTTTATTTTATCCATTGTTTTATAATGGAAAAAATATGTGTTACCAGAATATCACTGAGCAAAGTTCTCTTACATAGTGTTCTAGCAACAAAAAGTATTTTATAGACAACTATTTAAGTCTCTGATCACTGACACAGAACTGCAAAACATCCTCAGAACAGTATGAGCTTGTGAAAAGAGAGGCTTAGAACTGTCCTGGCTATCTTAGAGTGGACATAGTTGAATAGCTTTGTAGGCAGTGAGAGCAACTCAGTGATTCAAGGACTGTGCCATATACACCTGGAGTCAATGCATGCAGACTTCTGAGATGGCATTAGCTAAGGCTTGTTTGCTACATGAAGGGTTATTTGGCTTGCTACCTGTTTGAAATTGAAATACTTTTACCAACACCACTGCAAACACTGAAACACTGTAGTTTTGCAGAATTTATGTTCCATAAATTATAGTTTAACTGTAATTGCAGGGCTTATTCTACTGTTAGAGCAATTCAGATGCAACACTAAATTGCATTTTGTAAATTAACAAATGCCATTAAATTCCTCTCAATATTTTGTAATAGTATACACAAGTTGATGTCATTTAGTCATACCTTTGTTCCAAGAATCTTCATCAGATATTTCCATAGCAAATTCAGCTTTTGGCTGCTGAAAGCACAGTAGGCAATTATGGTTATTTACTGTAAATGTAGACAAGTTTTATGTAAATATTTCTGGGGGAAAATGCTACATGGACATATGAAGCAGTTATCTAAATGTAAGAACATAGGTCAATAATAAAAAAGGAAGGTTTTATTTATGTACAGTAGTATCCTAATATTTACTTGTTTATATACAGAAAAAAAAATCATATGATTCTGTACTAAAAGTATTTAAAAGAGGCTCTGCCATTTTCTTTGGTTATTATATTTGCAAGTAACTCTTGAATTTATTGGAAATCCATGTAAATTATGTCAAATGGGAAAGATGCTACATTGCAATGAAATTAATTTAATTCAAAAATCCTGGCAAAATTCATTGGATTAAAATCTATATATAAATTCAACAGCCACACAGAATAAACCACAATAAATGAACTTTGTCTTTTGTTTTAGTGGTTGGTTGGTTTTTACCAGTGCCTCTTTTTGTTGTTTTTTTTATACAAATATATTACTCAGTCCTTGCAATCACTTCATCCTGCAGGTCTTAAACCTGCATTATTTTTAGAATTCTGTTTGTTCTGGGAATTTTGTGCTGATTTAATTATCTGACAAGAACCACTAAGACTTCTTTGTGATGTATAGCACCTTAGTCCTCCCAAAGCCACAATCCTGTCAAGATTCAAGAATGCACACAACAGCACCAAGTTTAAGTAGTCTCTGACTAAAGCAGGGACTGCCATGAATGCTCTTTAATGCAGGTAAGAATATTGGGTTTGAGCCTTTCAAAGTTGTGCAGCCCTCAGCATTTTTAAAGTTGCAATTACCAGCCCTATGGATTATCCTCTGAAATTGCCGTGGCATTTGATTCCTTTTCCTTTGTTATAGATGCTCTCTAGGTAATGTTCCCCATCCATTTGCTGCACTGCTCTGTCAGTAGCAAGACCCATTTGTGTAGAAATACTTTTAAGAGCATCCTGAAGCACTTCAGAGGCAGGTGACTTAGGACCAGTGCTGAATATGTAACACAGATTCTGCATGTAAGTCTAACACAAAGAAATGTCATCTTTTAAGCATGTCACTGGAACAAGGCTCCTTTGTACACTAGAGCATGAGGCTAAAATAGTACCTAACCTTTTGGAGCTTGCACTCTCCATGACTTGCACCTTCCTCCTCATTATCTTTAATTACAGATAGGAAAAGAGCAGCTTTACCCACTAAATACTAGTAGTTACTGGTGAACAGGTTTCCTGGAAAATTCACAGTGCAGACAGGGATTAGTTCCACCAAGCTGGGAGGCCGAAGAAATTAGACAGAGACAGACAAGTAGTATCTGTTCATTGTCAAAGTGATGGCTTTTTAATGTTTAATCTGGGTAAGTATATTTTAATACTCAAAAGATACAAGGTTAGAGGTCAAAAAGAGAATTTGTAAAAATAAGAATATTTCATGTGCAAAATCATTCAAAATCTGGTAAGTGTACAAGAAGATTGCTTTTTACTGAACATTTGTTCATGGGCCAAGAAGCTGCAAAATATGCAATTTGATACAAATTTTTTTATCAACTAACTATTGAATATTATCTAATGCAGGCTGTTCTTCTGAAAAAAATGCATGCAGCATTATTATCAAGAAAACTGTTTCACAGATTTTTTTTTTCCTTTTTTGATTTGTCACTGTGAACAGTTGCTATCAGCCATAAAATAGCTCTGTTACTATGGTTAGCTTCAGGTTTGAGACCAACCATACAGAACTATAAATGTGGCTGATTGAAATATTGAACAATTTGCCCAGATTCTGGCTAATCATATAGCTAGCTGCATGCACACACTTGGGAACAGAAAGTACAATCATCTTTGTTCACCATGAGCTTTGACATCACTTAAAAGTAAAGCTTTAACCTAATGGGAGCCCGGTGTGGGATAAGGAGTATACTGCAGTGACACCTGGTGTTTAAAATGGAATTCGTCCCTGTGAAGAGTGGCTGACAATTTACTTTTAATTGGGTACATATTCACTCAAAGACTCGCAGTTCATCCTGTGTTCATGGAGCATAGCATTATGTTGAACTAGAAAGCATTGGACCTAAAGAGTGCCATGACATTGCTTCGTAGAAAACGTTTCTGACAGATTTGTTTCAAAAGCCCAAAACCACAGTGACATGATCTTTCTTGCACTGGAGCTGGCAAGATACTTTAGCACTACTTCTTCTCAGTTGGCTATTACATAAATGAGATTGACCTTTTGTATAACTCACACGACTGGAATTTCTGTGCAGCCTTTGTGGAAGGACTGATAGGCAAGAACAGAGAACTATCAGTTCAGGCAGAAAACAGGGATCCTGTGTGTGTCGTGGTGCTAGAAAGCATATTAGAGCTACAACAGATTCTTCTGAAACAGCTCCTGCTTAAGAGCTTATTGACCAAAGTAGTCAAGATCTGCATATTTACAGATGTGACTGAAATGGCATGTAAATCCCATTGTCAGTTAGTGTAATTAAGGATTATTAGGATAACGTAAGATAATAATAATAATAGTGATTATTATTATGAAGAATTTCAGTTTGCCACAAGATGAAATAAAAATAAGAAGATCTGGTAGCAATCTCTAATTTGGACTGATAGACTATTTCTATTATACAAAAGGTTTGTGTCACCTATTTTGAAAACCACATACATGCTCCACAGTTACATAGTTAATCCTTAAAATCTGGCAAGGAAAAAACTCAAAGGCTAGCATTTTGGTTTTTCTTTATGCCACAAAGACATAAAGGCTTAGCTACAAAAGTCAGATTATCCTAAAAGTCACTGGTTTTTTCTTGCCTTATTTTTTCTGGAAAATTATGGGAGCCTTTAAAAACAAACAAACAAACAAACAAACAATGAACTCAAACTTTCTAAGGCTGCACTTAGGTTGCATGTCAACCAGCAGAGTGCCAAGCCTTGTCCAGCAGACACTTGAAGGTTGGCATTCAAACTACTGTTCAGAGGTCTTTCTAATTTCTCACCTGCACTTACTTTCAGCAGCAAAATACAAAGAAAAAAATGGATCTGGGCAGAATGAAATCTGGATGGGTTCTGAAGGAAGCAAACAGCTGGTGCTCTGAGTAATATTATGAATCTTGCAAACCAGCAGAAGCAGCACTATGCTGCTTCTAGGTTAGAGGGCTGAGGCTGTTACAGACTGGAGAAGAGTTATCAGTAGCTTGTCTTTAAAACACATAGTTCCTTAAGCACTCCTTCAGATTATTCCGGAAGATAGGAGTGACATTTGCTTTCCCCCAGTTTCCATGCACCTCTCCTAGTCATCATGATCATCCAAAGGTAATCAAAATGCAGTTACACGAGCCAGATGCCTCAACATTTTTGGGTGCATGCCACTGGGGTCCATGTCCAGTTTGCTTAAGTATTCTGTAACCTGATCCTCTTCCACCTCAAATCTGTGTTCCTTGCTTCAAACTTCCCCTCTGTCTCCAGGTCTTTGGATTGCTAAAGGCAGGTTTTCCTAGTGGAGACTGAGGTGAATAAGGAATTCAATACCTCAACCTTTTCTATGTCCTGTGTCACCAGGGCCCCTGGTGACACAGCAGGCAGGCTCATATTTTCCCTAGTCCTCCTTTTGTGACTGATATAATTACAGAAAGCCTTATTGTTGCCTTTGACATCCCTCAGCAGATTTAATTCTGGTTGGTCTTTGGCTTTCCTGTGTCTTGCCTGCTTGGACAGCATCTCCATATCGTTCACAGGTCTCCTGTTCCTGCTTTCACCTTCTATATACTTCATTTTTGTGTTTTGATTTTGCCAGAAGCTCCTTGTTCATTCATGAAGGTCTCCTGGAATTTTTGCCTGACTTCCTGCTCCTTAAGATGGACCCCTGTTGACCTTGGAGGAGGTGAAGCCTGAATATCAATCAGCTTTCCTAGATCCCTCCAAAGCTTTATCCCTTTGGACTCTTTTAAGCAGATCCCATCTAGCCACCTCATTCACCAAATGAGGATTTTTGTGGAAAAGTAGTATTGTGACCTTATTTGCAATGACTTTAATTGCTCAATCAGGTGTGGGGTTTTTTGCCTACAGAAACTGTCTCAGTAGTTGTAAGCATAAAAAATAGCACAAACATGTATGAAGTATGTGAAGGTATTTGTAAATCTGAGGTTTCTTTCCCTCCAGATTTTGCAGCTTAGGTAACACTTGAAGGATTGGTCCATGATTGAAAGATGTTGATTGCCACTTGTCTGTGTCATGTCTGCAGTTGACACTATAAAGGCTGATAAGTGGAAAGATAAGATGACAAGGATCCTGTTCTTTATAATTTGCATCTAAAATATTCCTTGGGCAGATGAGTGCAAAGTGGGAGTAAAGTCCACTCTCCGCTGTTCATCGTAATAGGTTTTTTATGATACTCTAAACACTGAGATTACTTTTTTTCAAGGCTCCCAAATTCCCACTAGGTCCTCCTGGGTTCATCTACAGTGTTCTCCAATACACATGGTGTCTGGCAAGCCTCCTAGCCCAGGCACATCCTGCTTCTGCATCCATGTTACCAGAATATACAGCCAGCTCTGGCATATGGGGTAACATCCCCTAAGCTGCCTCAGCACAGCTCCAGCCTTGGTCCTGGCTGGACCAGCTCCAAGCCTCAGCTTGGAACCAAGCAAGCCTATGCAGATGGACACTGGATGTCTCTGCACCAGCACTGTGGTTTGGCCACAATTACCCTAGGTAATTACCCCACATAAGGGAGATAAATAGGTGGGTGTATTTCTTCAACTATGTGTATGCATGGGTGCCAAGTGGAGAGGAAAAGACAGAGAATCACTGCTTTGAGATCACATAACTTCTCTTGTCAAAGCTCTTATGCACCTTTCCAATGGAATTGTCCGAGCAATGGCCTACAGTAAAAATTGGCCAGAAACTCAAGACAGAAAGATTTCAGGTTGTGGTCAGTTCTGTGGTTCACAGAACAAGGGAGTTTGGAAGAGAGAACTCTTTCACTGGAAATGTGTGAGCTGGAGGCAGCACTGCCATGAGGTGCTACAGCAAGAGGAACCCCTTCATGAGGAGAACACGGCCTGGGGGTTAACTTGCACGTTTCAGCCACATATATGACAGAATTAAAACCTAAATTACTATCTTGGTGCCTGGGGCAGCTTACAGGCACGTTCTTAATAAATTAAGCAATTTTAGGTTAATCTAAAAACACCCCTTCAAAATACAAATTATTCCTTTTTGGACCCAAGCTGAGAAACTTTCTGTTTGCTTTCAAACCCTCCCCCCCCCCGCCCCCCCCAAAACACTTTAACATGTGTGGAGGATACTCGTGAGGCTATTATAGCCCTAGATTTGTTACCACAAAATAAGAGCTGAGTATTTGGGTCTCCTGCACCACTAATGGATTTAGGTGGCTTCAAAGGAGTCTCCAACAGGCAATGTACTGAGAACAAGCTGCTTGAGGTAGTCACTGAGGAACGCACATATTAAGGGTTTGCCCACCCAATGTAGGATAGGCAGGTACTTCCTGGCAGTCATCTTTCACAGACACAAACCATTCTAGTATGTTCTGACAGCCTGTGTCTTGAAACCTGGGTGAGGTTGGGTGAGACGATGACAACTACTTGTAGCATGAAAAAATTAGCCCGAAGAAATACTTAGCACATGTTCTCTTCTGGAGAAGTGCAATATGAACTCATTCAGAGACTAAGCAACCATGACTGCATCCGTATGGGGAGCACATGTCCTTTCAGTTAAACACATCTCTATTTGTGCACCATTGCCCTCTTGGCAAATCTGCATAAATCCAACACTTTAAAGCATGTGTCATCTCCATTATAGTATGGAGGGAAATGGAAAGTGCTGGGTATGCTTTAGGCTGCATTCAGAACTGATTCAGAGGAGTGCTTGAACTCATTTGAGATTAGTATCTGGTCAGGCCAGGACATCTCTCATGGATAAAATGCTGAAGTCCAGATTTCCTTCTGGTATTTCAAAAACAACAACAGAAACTGCATCTTGAGGGATTTGTCTGCAGTGATGCATGTGCAATTTTCATGCTGCAGGAAGAAGACAGTTGCAGCACTGACAGTGCCACTTGAAGTATAGTTAATTCATGATTAAGCTAATTAAATTGTTCGTCTGTAAAGTACATTTGCAACAAAGGAAAATAATACTATCACATCACAAGGGGTTTTTGCTACTTATTCTTCACAGACATAGTTAAAGGTAGGCAAAAAAATTACAGGAATTTTCATCAGACAGACTTTGCCAACATCTGCCACGTTACTATACCCAGCTTGTGGATTTGACACCAAAGGCCTATCAAGTAAGTGCTTTGCATGTTTGCCTTTCCTCGCCATACAGAAAAAATGTTCTCTTTTTCCTAGAAAGCTGCAAGCCCTTGGCATGATTGGCTCTGGTCTCCACAGGGTCCAGAACTTCAAATGCTCTTCTTCCTTTTATGAAGGTTTTGGGGCCCCTCATAGCTTTCTCAGGGCTGTTTAATTTATGAATTGTACTCCCTGTTGGGGCAGAAATAAAACACTTGCCATTAAGTTGCCTAATTCCCTAACTCATTTCTGTCTCTGATGAACAGATTCAGTAGCGAAAGGATATGAAGAGAGGCAATCACCAGAATCCATGGGCTTGGGCAGCTTTAGCAAACTCACTGTTCATACAACAGGCATCCACTTGTAGGAACAGGCACTAGTGAACAACTTCTGTTCCTGCTCATTTTACTGAGTAATATTTGTTCTGCAAGGAACGTACCCCTCACTCCAGCGACCACAAAAGAAGGCATGTGTCCCAGAGACAATCTTGGACCAGCATGGGCACCCAGGAAGACTGCCAAGTGTTCTGTTCCTAATGGGAAGAAGGTGGGTACTGCAGGGTACAAGAAACTTGTTTGTGCCTGATGGAGTGGAAAAGCCGGAAGGGGAAGAGAAACGATGGGAGACAGAATGCAGTTGGGAAATTTTTCATTTCTAAGATTGCAAAGCTGAATTTCAGTCTGGGGTTCTGGCAGATGTGCAGGGCAGCGAGCAGCCTCCATACAGATGTCTCATAGTTCCAGGAGGTTTGAAGTTCAAAACGGTGACTTCAGCATTCAATAGCCCTGGCAAGCATTAAGAGGAAAAATTTGGCATGTGTTAAGGATCTCAAAGAGAGGGGGAGGGAGGCTGCTGCCAAAAGCTCTCCATTTTGAATTTAGTTTTTCTCAGAAACTCAGTTTCTGTTGCTGTTCATTAAAGCTGTAATTTCTATACCTGAGGGGAAAAAAGAAAAAGAGGCAAAGGATAGGGAGAGGAAGAGGCTCTTAATTTTGAACAACTGTTCACTTCTTGCATTCCCACCCTTAGGTTTTTGACAGTACATTTGTAATAGAAATAATTATTGACTATGCTTCCCAACTTGAGTGTGGTTTAGGCAGTAACAAAGGCATTTTTGGCAATTAGGCTTAATCTAGAAACTGAAAACAAAGCTCAGTGTTTCTTAAAAACAAACAATGTTCTTTCTGTTAGTTAAGGGAGGTTGTTTTTTTTTCCTCTGGTGCTATTTTGAGTTCTAGCATGTCTATTGTACACAGACTGGAGCGTTCACTCTGGTTGTTTACAACAATTTCCCTCGTGTTGCCAGGCTTTTCTTCTATGAAGCATAATTTTGCAGGCAATGCACAAAACAAGCTGCACTGTAAATAAATGGAATATGTGCAAAAAGTGTTGGCTCAACACCCCTCAAATTTGTCTCTAGCCCTAAAACTGTCATGAGAGCATTAAACGCTCATGACAAGTCAAAAGCACAGTCGATACCTCCTCAAATTAAATTTTAAAGGATTGTTGCACTTGTGCAAATTTGGAACTGAAAATATTTCTCTGATTTCTGTCTCTTTAGGGTAGGCTTTGGTGGCTGCCCAGATTTCATTTTGGGTCTGCTGAGCTCACTTCCAGTCACCGCTGTTGTTGCTACCAGCATGCCTGAGATCACTGATTTTAGCACTGGAAGATTTTTATTTTTTGGTGCAGTAACTGGAAACTGTTTTTCTGGGGCAACCACGTGTGGCTGGCCACATCTGGGAGCTAACAGGGGATGGAAGCACACTGTACCATTACATCTTCATGTTCTCCACAAAAGGTCCATCTCCCATACTTGATGCACATCTGGGAGGGCCACATGGCCAAGACAAAACCAATGATTTTTGCCTCTTACTGAACTTTTGTGGGAATGTGTTAAGCAACACAACATCTTGCTGTGATGTTGCCACTGTCGAGAAATAAGCAAAAAGTGAAGCAATGGGGAGTGCTCTTCTTATCAGTATCCTCACCCTCAAAGATGGCTTGGTACATGGCTACAGCACAGCATCCCTCCAGCCATATAATCCATCACACACACATCAAATAATTTGGCATGCACATGCAAGTTTATATGCATAACACAAGGGAGACTCAACAGAAAAACTTTGCACAAAAATAATATTGAAAAAAAACCCTTAAAGCACTGATACAGTTGTATTGCAAATTTTCCCTACTAGCTTCATGATCAAAATCAGAGGCCAATAGACAGGATCTTGTGTCACCCTGTACTGTGCCCCTTTTCACAGCTGTCACATGCTCATTCCTGCAAGCCTGGGGAGAGCCACTGAAACCCTCACTGATAGCTACTGTGCAGACACATTTTTATTTCTTGTCTTGTAAAAGTCAGCCAAGAAACACAGCTCTTGTGAATGGGGGTCTCATCTCCTCCACATGCTAACATACACCTTTCCCAGCATGAGTGAAAAATCTGACTCAAATGCGCCACCACAAGTGGACAAGATATTATAAATACAGATACTCTGGCCCATATTTAAGAGCTAGGAAATTTGTTACAAATCATTATTAAAACAGAAAGAGAAAAGAAGGTATTAACAAGGCTTCTAAATTTCTAGTATGGATGCCACTGGTAAGGACTTCCCCAACTTGAGGAGAGACTCAGACTTCTCTGTGAGCAGTTTCTGAATGCCCAAAAGTAATCATTGCTGGCATTACCTTCCTCTGCATCTGAAACAAATAGGCTGGCCCCCAAAAGGGTTCAATAACTCAGAAATGGTGTTTTGTTAAACTGTATGATCACACAAGCCATCACAGAATGTAAGATCCCTTTATATTTATTAGCTTCTTATGAGTTGGTTAATAACACTATCCATTTTTCTGATGAACTCCTGAAAAACCTGTATTCAGGACATCTGAGAAGTGGCAGTTACAGAGCATCTTAGACTGCCTTAAGAAAGAGGTCAGCAGCACTGTGACACCTAACATTAGAAAGAATCAGGGCTGCTGCCTGTGGGATTTCCAAAAGAGAACATGTACATATGCTATGTGGCACACAGGCAAGATACATCCAAAACTTTATGGATAACTCAAATTTTCTGAAAAGCTGCAACGGATCCCATGGGTCCTAGAGGTGTCAGAGGCATTGTGTGTGCTGCATGGCTGATCTGCCCATGTGCTGGATATAGATGAGTCTGACCAAAATAAAAGTTGTTTTGTTTAGCTCAAATTGGCATGGACTTTTCGGTGCATGTTTTCTTATGTTAGTCCACTCTTCTAACAAGAATTCTACTCATCTTCCCAAATGAGTGCTGTAATTTACTTTCAATATTTACTTTTCCTCTTCTATGGAGAGCTAAGAGGGGTGCTTTGCTTGTGGAGAGGAGGAAGCTTTCCAGGAATTGCAGTGAATTGCTGGAGGAAGCCAGTGGCCTGCCAAACCGGGGATTTCAAAAGCGAAAGAGAAATGGATTCCTCCTCCTCCTCCTTTTTCCTCACTACTAAGTCAAAAAAAGAGAGTTCAAACTATAATGAGACATACTTTAAGACTTATTTTAAGTCTATCACTGAATCATTCTATTATTTTTCAGTTGTAAGAGCTATTCAATTTGCAGTGACCTGGTAAAACAACTTTATTTCTCTAGGTACCACTTGGTGTGGTTAAGGACTACAGTAAAACTGAGACTAATTTGCTGTAAATGCTAGTGCACTAGACCATGAGGCTTCATGTCAGTAGAAAGCTGCATGTGACGTGCAGATTACAGGCTATTTTGTATTGTCAAACTCAATCCTTCATTCAAACAAATACATTGTCAGAACCCTAATTATTTCTGTTAGAAGTACTGCAGCTTGTAAAAAGGGGCATAAAGTCTTTCTCTGCAAATTCTTGATCATCACATTACAATTCCAAACCATTTGTGAAATACACCATTTAATTTACAGCCTGTTTCTCTCAATGTGGGCTCTGATTACAGAATAATCAATCATTATAGAGTATTAGCCCTATGATGAACCATGCACTGGTTGGTTTTGTGGGTTTTTTTCAACTCTGGTCTGAAATTAATGCCATTATTTTTTTCCTCATTATCTCCTGTTCCTCATAATTGCTGACAGGCAAACTGGAAAATCTTGCCTTTTATTCAATCATCTTGCTCTTTTCTGCAGTGGGAATTTTGGGCAGATACTATGACAATTCTTCTGGCTTCATCTAGTACTACAGAGTTTAATGGTCAGGTTTTAAAATTCTTCATTATCAAGCAAATGTTCTGTGCATGCATTGGAAGCTGCTTCCCTGACTGTAACTGTGAATGGAATTCAAGTTTGATCAATGGAAAAATTTCTACAGGCCTAGCGCCTGTTGGCACATGTCTGTGTGCAAAACTTGTGGCTTATAATTATACTTTGAGAGAAGAAACTCAACAAAACAGTAATATCTCTTTCCATTGCTGGCATCTTCAGGCCTGGTCAAAACAGCAGAATCAAGGTGACTAGAACATGATTGGAATTCAGGATTAGAGGTCTGTGGTTTTTCACTTAGAACGGAAATGCTGATAGCTGGAAGATGTTTCAACTACATTTTGCTGGAAGCTGAGTAAATCTGTAAAGGTGATGGGATCCCTGTGGAACACAGCTGAAAACAGGTATGTGGAAACCCTGGGTCAGGTAAGAAGAGCTGGAGGTGGCTGCCTGAGAAGAAAAGACCAGGGTCACACTGCAGGAAAATGTCTATTTGAGTACAAAAACAAGAGACATTTTTTTAACACTTTATAATGATACAAATCCCACCAAGCAAGATTTACTACATCCCTGGGCAAGTGATGCAGGGTGATCTCACATTGCTGGGTGCCAGTTCAGACACCACCTTTAGTGAAACCTTGCCCTAGATTAATAGCCTGAGGCCAGGTATCTTTCATGACCAACATCATGAACAGCAGGTGGAACTGATCAGTGGCTCACAGCTCAGGCTGATCATGCACTTGGAGAAAGAGAAGTGACAGCAATTCTTTCAGGCAGGCTGCTCTCCCTAAACACAGCCTTTGTGGCTTATTGCTGTGAGTGTAGCACAGCACTGACACAGCTTTCTTGAAAGGTTTTTATGCCACCCACTTTTGTTTTGTGTTGCTGATGTCAGAGTGTGTTATGTACAGAAGCAAAGGCCCTGCCTGATCCACTGGATTCATCAGTGTGAATTTGTACTTCAGACGACAGAACAGGCCCTTGGAATGCAGATAAAGATACTGAGTAGGACTAATCTTCAAAGATTCACATTGAAAAAGTTTCTGAAATATTATAAATAAATTATATCCTTCAGTGTGCATGGCTTGGGAGTACAGCAGCCAAATCCTGAACTAGGTGCAACTTCACTGTAGAGAAACTACCACCAAAGTCTATTTGGGTTTTTTTCAGCGTTTCTTCACACTTCACTTACATATTTTATGTTTGTGTTGGTTGACCTGAATTTTCTGTAAACTGAGCTCTGAAAACTTTTGCTTTTACTTTTTTAAGGAAGTCGGCTTAGTAAATTTCTTTAGTTTAATAAGGAATTCATTGTGCTCATCCATTTTCTGAAACCAAACCCAGCTTTGGAGATTAATTGCTGTTTTCCTGGATCAACTAAAAGATAAGTCTACTGCTTGATCTGGCAGCAACACAAGGCTTTTGGAATCTGTCCACTTCTGGAAAATTTAACCCAGTGGTTTTTAAGGGTTTATCACTTTCTGTCTCGTATATCAAGATAAAGTAATTCTCCTTGTCTTAAGAAATTTTCAGGAAAGAGAAAAAGGCTGACCAGCAGTCTTTGAGAAAATTTAAAATTTGTCATTTCAGGATCCTGCTTTATTATACAAGGCTTTGTTCAATGCATTGATAGAAGCAATATGATAAATATCTATATAAGACATTTGTTTAGCCACAAGGTATTTCTTATTAATATGAATGACAATAAACCCCAATTTGCAATTATAAGCAAAGAGGTGAAGGAGAGTTGTATTCGAGGATTAAAACTACAAAGAAATATGTTTCTGTATCTCAAAGCAACAACATATGAGAAAAGAGAAGTTTTGAATATAAACCCTTTTGAATGAAATGGAGAATCTAATAGCAATGGGAAGCAGAACTACTAAGGTATTATCCATTTAAAGGCAAGAACATGCATGAAAATGACTACTAAATCCATTGTCACAAATGTCTTTGAGATCAGTGAAGCGGAGATATTTAGTGACTTGGCATTGCTCAAAACCCACTAATCTCCATGAGCAGACTGAGATTCAAAGCAGACCAGAGAGCAACCCTTTGTTCATCATTATAAAGAATTTGCTGTATTCAAATGAAGTCACAGCAAAGTGGATGTGTGCCAGTGCAGCACCAGTGTTCCAAAAGAAAGGCAAGCTAGGAAATTATAGACCCTTCATCTCAATGTCTGCAATTTGCAAAATAAAGGGTACAACCAAGGAGAACATTTGCAAAATGCATGTGCAAAGGAGTATCATTCTCTGTAATCTACTTGTAGATAACTAGCAGGGTTAGATGGTGTCAGTTAACTAATCTCCTTTTTGAAAAAAACTATGCAACACTTTAGTTATTAAAATTAAAACACTCAAAATAATAATTCATGTAGCAGGCGGTTAATCTAATGCTCTGTGGCAGAAGAGGTTAATTCTTCTCTAAAATCAGTGCTGTTATTCTATAAGAACTTGAGCAAAATGGTAATCTAGGTCCTGAATTTCTTAAATTTGGATATTGCAGACAGTTGAACTGAGCAGCACAAAGAGCAATGTGACCACGAAATAGAGACACCAAAGGAAAATGATCCAAACTTTTAACAACAGCTGTATCAGGTATCTTCAGTACACTTACCTGTGTTGTGTGTAATTATCCCAAGCCTCTTTTACAAGGGTGTCTGGTCCTCTTCTTCTCTATCCCAGTAAGCTGTCCATGAAGAAGAGCTGTGTTCAAGGAGAAATTGTGAGGAAATAAGTATTAGAAACAAAATTCTTGGCTTCATACACATCTCTGCTATTATTCACTGCCCTGGGGCTAGCCTCCCGTTTCTACTTGACCCCCCTGCCCTTCCACTCTTCTGCTGTCCTTCCTCTGTGACTAGAACCATCCTCTGCCATTCCTGTTCCTTTTCTTTGTTGTGCTTCCCTGAGCTGCTCACTCTGCCTTCATTTTCCACTTCTGTGTTTATCCAAGTAACATGTTCCAAATTACTAACTCAGACAAGGCTGTAGATGCTTCATTAGCTCTAGCTCAAGTGAAACTCTTTATCTTGCCATCTACACCAAACTTGTGCATTGTGTTAACACCTTTTGGCCAAATATCTTCCACAGCAATAGGACAAAAAGCCTCTGGGAAGACTCGTGCTGGCTTCTCCCTCTGCTCTGCTCCTTCCTGCTGCTCCATTCCTGCCACAATAAAGTCTGACTTGCCAGTTCATTCAAATGAAAAAGAAAAAAAAATTATACCCAAATAAGTTTCTTCTATAAACACTTGAACCCTTTGTATTTAGTAACATGTTAATACCCGCAAGGCTTTCTTTTTGCTTACATAAACCATAGATTAAAATACACCTCTACCACACAGGAAGCCAGCAGAACAGAAGAGCTGAAGTGTTTCTAAACAAAGCCCAACCATTTAGAAACCAAAAAAATTAATTTAAAAGACTTGGAAATTCAAACCAAAACATTACAGTTGAAAAGACAATCATAAAATAATGCTTAAAACTCCAGCACTTTAAAATTCAGGGGTTTTTTTACAACACCTTCCCTGTGAAAACAAAACCAAAGCCCTAATCTCCCGGAAGAGAAATGAGTGAGATTTAGAACATGGAACTTAAAGACCTTTTCCTGTTTCCCGGGGGGATTCCTGCAGTTGAATTGAACTTGCCACAGCCATTAGCTGCGACCTCGACTACATTTCACATTATGTGTATTGTACCCAAATCCCACTGCGTGTTTACTAGTACACGCTTACACTTGTGCCTGTAAAGCAGGTAGCTGCTAGAGCACAGGATGTCCCAACCGCGTTCACATCAAAGGGTCCCTGGTTACCAATTTTAGCTCAACAATCATGAGGTATGCCAGATCCAAATTTGGATCATTTTACACATTTGCCGATTTCTGAGCTCTTGTATAAAAGTTTCTAAACTTTTTTTTTTCCCCTCACAGAGGAAGACTACAATGGCTTTATTTGGGTATTTTTAAGGAAGCCGAAAGTCTTACACAACCCTCCGACGTGTAAGCGGCGTGGGGTTTACAGTATTTATTTATAGCCCGCCGTGGCACCGATCATTGCAGAGCCCGAACCGCACGGGGCCACGGAGAGGGGCACAGCGGAGGCGGCTGCCGAAGGGGGTTGCTCGGAGCCGGGACCAGCGCCCGCCTCCGCCCCCGCGTCGGAAATACGCAAAAAACCACCGCTGCCGGGCCACGGCCCTCCTTCCCTCTCGGGGGCCCAGCCCTCGGGCCGCCCTTTCCGAGGGGCCGGGCGGGGCCGGGGGCGTCCCGGCGCCGCCGCCGCGCTCCCCGC